>SGQK01000120.1:0-65915 GCA_004216415.1 Aeminium ludgeri
TTAAAACCCCCCCCCCCCCCCCCCAAAACGCAAAACATCCCCCCGTCCCCCCACAACTTGCCCCTGCCCAAGCAGCGAAGGCTCTCCCAAGCCCCGTCCGCGCCCCGACAACCCGCCAATCGCTTTCCAGCTCTGTCAGCCCCCCAGCCACCAACCAACACCCCGGAAGCCAGAACCAACAAACGCCCAGCCGCGCACAGTAGTAGCAGACTTAACGCGCTTGGGAGGCGTCTTCGTCTCTGCACAGTAGATCCCCCATCGGCCCGATCTCTCTCTCTCTCTCTCTCTCTCTCTCTCTCTCGCTACTCTCGCTAGGAGGTTACTGTGGATGTGCCAGTAACGCTGGCTGGGGATATGCTGCGGCGTCCATGGGGAGCGAAGGGGACTGACAAACCATCTTAGGTAGGAGTCGAGAAGGTATACGACGAGCCTGTTGACCTGTGTCTGGGGTCCAACCGCCGCCGCTGAGGGGCGTAAGCGGCGCGATGCAATTGCGCTGCTTCCATGGGACACGGGTAGGTCGCGTCAGGTGTTCAGGGCGAAGAGCTCTTGCAAGGGCAAAGGCGCGTCTGCGTCGCAGTCGGATACCCGGGCGTTCCGTCCTACTGATTTTGCTGCACGGTAAGCTCGACACCTGAGGGGGGGACTCGACGACCGGGGGTGAATGGCGATACCAGACCCCATGGGGGGGGCGGCTGGGTCGGAGGACCTGAAAGGCTTTAAGATGTCACGTGGAACGGAGACGCAACTCACCTTCTTTATCGACCAAGTCTGCTAAAACACACTGTCCACATGGCGTAGGTATACTGAACTGCACTGTGTCTTGATGGACCACTCATGCGGCCGACGATCATGCCGCCGCAGGCACGGAGTCCTTCTGACCTGCTTGCTGGCTTGCGTTCCCTCGAACGCTGCAGATCTTGATACGGAAGCAAACTCCAGCCAGCTCAACAGCTTCTTTCTATTTGGTTTGTTGACCGGGGCGGCATGTGGCATCTCCCGACACGCTCACGTCTTCTCTGTTTGTAGCACACGCGTCATAGCTTCTTCCCTGGTACAGTGCTTTCGACTCGTCTTCGTGGGCCCGGAGACAGAGAACTCCGCACCGGAATCGAAGACGTCCCAAGCGGAACGCTGTTTGAGCACGTTCACGTTCTTTTTGGTCGAGAAGAAGACCCTGTACTACCACATGAAACTGCGGTAGTAAACGAAGAGTGCTTTGGAAATGCGCTCCATCCTCCAGAAAACTTCGATTGCATGCTGTTGCATGCCACTTGGACTCAGTCGAAGTCTGAAGCAGCGGGCTTGGCTTCACATCCTTGCGAAGGGAGGGTAGCCCGCCGATGTCGTTCCAGCCCTCAAGAGGGATGGTCGCAGACGTTGACTGCAGGTGTGTTCTTCTGAGCGGGGACGGGGTTTTCATCCTTGGCTGCGCCCGGAGGTGCAGCCTCTTCCTTGCGAAAGAAAGAGAAATCAAGGTCGTTTCAGCCATCGTGGGGGATGATCGCAGACGTGGCGGGAGACGTCTTTTTCTGAGTGACCATGGGCTTTTCAACCTTGATTGCGCCCGGAGGTGCAGCCTCATCCGATGCGTTGCTTTTGTTGGTCTCTCTGGCCGGCTTGGAATCGGACTGGACGGTGGCATTTAGGCCATCAGTCTGAGGAGCAGAATCGCCAGGCGCTGGCGACTGAGCGTCGGAGAGGGTTGGGAAATCCATGTTGTTGCTGATGCTCCTGAAAGAGTGCTCGTGAAGACGTGCCAAGTGGAGTTTGGACTTTTGGGGCCAGTGGGTTCGACGAGAGTGATTTGGAGATATGTCGTTTGATGTTTTTTTCTCTTATGAGGGTGGTGTGGCAACGTCGCTGTCGCCGTCGCGCTAGAATTGTTCGGGGTGTGGTGATGCGGCCACAATCAAGGGGTTGACTTGATTGTTGACCGTGGCGGCGTGAGGGGGAAGACAAATGCCTTCTCTGCTTGTAGCATTCACTCCATAGGTAGGTAGTTTCCCTTCCAACAACCTGCCGGTGGAGTGTAGAGCTTGCCGCCTGCACCTCGAGCCAAGTCGAACGGAGCTGTGCTCGTGTTTTTGTCGTTTGGGTCGTTGATCTCAGCAACGATGGGATTGATGTCTGCGTAGATGGCGCCGCGATTACTTGGTCCGGCCAGGAGAGCTTGATTTCCAATTTCGGGCTCTGGGCACAAGTACCGATGCGGCTGAAGAGAATGCGGTCGGGATCGGTGCTGCGAAGTCGCCGGGAGGTGTTCCAGAGTAGAATGAGGGCCGGGTTTGTGGATCGATTCAACCTCCCTGCGCCAGAAATAAGCGCATTGAGATGTTGGATGCTTTCTCGACATTATGATCGTGGTTTCAGTGCTGCTCTCGGAAGACCGCGCATAGGTCGGGAGCGACAGAGCTCTCACCAGCTCGGAGGTCTTGCGGCCCAGTGATATTCCACGAGCGCAGTAGGAGCTTGATTAGGGCAGCTCTCCATGCTCTGTGGCCCGAACGAGTTATGCAGCAGCTTTCGGGCACGTGTCTGTCCTATTCAAGCCGATGCTGGAGGAGTAGATGAGCGCGGCTTCCAGCCGGTGGAGGACCTCTCCCTTTGGAAAGACCACCAGCAGGCGGCCATTTCCAACCTGAAAGACGCAGTAGTTGGCGATCGTCTCGGACCCCAGTTCATCCCATGGATTTCCCTATGTTTCAAATCAACCTCCAGAAGCTCGGCCGACGCAGGTCAATTTCCATTCCCTGAATCTCGGAAGAACGAGGTCGTGGAAATGTGTCCGCTCATGTTCGCGCTGCCGGGTAATTTCGTCGGAGCCGGTCGTCGTAGAGGGAATCCATACATGCCAAGGTGCATCTGGAATATGTAATGGCAATCTGATATGAAGGTATTGGTTCGTTTGGACGCAGAGATGAACGCTAGTGAAGGCGAGAAAAGAATATCAGGTTCGCTTTGGACGAGAAGATGCGATGCGAAGGGATTTAGGTCAATCAGAGATATCAAGGGAAGATCGGAGATTGAGGATGGAAAGGATCGAAGTGAAAAAGAGAGATTGTGGTGGCGCTACAGAGCGCAGTCAGCCATGGGCTTCGACGTTGAGACACCATGGACCGCACACACTTCGGCATCAAAAAAAGTGACGGGAAAGAGCTTCAATACGCACGTAGCAAGAAAGCCCGCTTCAGCTCCTCTTCGCTCCTCTGTTCTACCCCCGCCCCCCCCCCCCCTACCATCGTCAAAAAGCACTCTTACCGCCCATGGAAAAGTGCCGCCCGAAACGCGCACGCGCTCGCTCTGCTCAAGGGGCATAACGCCCGCCCCCCTTCCACCGCATGGTCGCATGCATCAATGCATAAAACTTTTTCGTTTCGTTATGAGAGAAGAACTCGAGACTTCTCATCTATCGGAGAGGGGAAACCGGAATCAGAGGGGAAGAGGGCAGGGGAGGGGAAGGGAAGCGACGCGCTCAGCCGTCGTCCGAGGTGGGTTTGTACAGGATGGTGGTGAGGAACTGCGTCACAAGTCAGCCGCTGTCACACTCCGAGATAATCCCTCGTTTACAACGCACCTTTCGCTTATACCGCGTCGTCCCACTCGTCGCCAAAACGCCATGCCGGATACTGCTAGTAGCCAGATGGTTGAGGACGGTGTGGTTCGGGATCGTCAGCACGCTGGCGTCGTCCTTCTGCGGCGTGGCGGCGTTGAGCACGCTCTTTTGCATGAAGCTGGGCAAGGAGGGCGGCTGCGGCAGGTTCTGGATCGCCTTGGTCGCGCGCTGATACCGCTCGTCCTCCGCGTTGCTGCAGAAGTCGAGATGCAGCAGCATCTCAGGGATTTGGTTTGTGTAGCGTGGCGGTTGCTCGTGCTCTAGCCCGGCAACGGCGTGGTTGATGTGCGTGCGAGCGGTCTGCTGGTCGGTTTGTGGATGGGCAAAGGGGCCGGACGTGGTTGGTGGCTGCGATGGGCGGTCTGTGGACGATGCGTGCGTTTCAGAGTCGCCGGAGTCCAAATTGGATTCCAGATCGGTCTCGGGTGCCCGCACGCGGTAGTTTTGCCGCCTCGCGTTGTGTTCGCCCGGTCCCGGCGCCTGTTCCGCCGTGGCGGCTGCTCCTGGTATCGGCATCGGCTCGGCCGGGGCGGGTGGCTGCGCATCTTTAGTGGCGGGCAGCGGCGCGACCACCTCGATATAGTTCAGCAAGACATTGGTGTAGTCGACCGTGGTTGGCAGATCATCGGATGTGACCATGTTGCCATCGATGAGGAATTTAATGTGATGGGTTCCGGTGGGAAGAGGAATGGTGGCAGAAAAGATGCCCTTTTCATTCTGGGACAGCTTGAATTTGCGCTCCCAGTTCACGAATGTCCCCGTCACATAAACCGTCCTGCCTCGCTTCCGCCACTCGAATGTCGTCGGTACCTTCTGCGCGTACGGATCCGACTCCAGTGCGAAAGCTTCGATATCGGCCGCTTCATCATCGTCCAGCGTAGTCGAACTGAGCATGCTTGCCCTCCTTCTGAGTCCTTCTTCCGGTATCGACTGCCGATCAGGCGAGGCAGTGGTCGCCTGGGGAGACATCATAGGAGAGCTGGGCTCGGGATCCGCTAGCGCCAGAGGCAGCCGTGGTGGCCTCCCATAGTTACTGGGAGGATAGCCATAAGGCGAGTCCGAGTCCATCAGCTCCGATTCCGCAAAAGCCTCCCCTCCGTCCACGCCATTGCTCTCTACTGGCTTCTGCTGCGACGCTTGTGATTTTTCTTTCGACGACGCCGTCGGGGCAGTCGCCGCGCGAGCGGGCGACCGGTGCCGCGACTCTGTATTCCCCATGTCCGCCTGTTGACTCGGGTCTTCCGGTTTCAGTCGAGTCTCGCCGGCTGTCGTCGACCTCTGGCGCGTGTGAGAGGAAGTCGGATGGCTCGCGGTGACGGTGGCCTGGGCATGGGTGTTGGAGGTGGAGGGGGCGGCGGGGGTGGTGGAAGGGACGAGGCTGGCGGTCGGCGGGGTATGACCGGACTTGGAGAAGTGGGAGTGCGCCTTCCTCACCTCCTGCCCACTCGCGTCGGCCGCGGCTCCGGGCCGGGAGGGCACATCGCGCTCGCGCACGCGGCGGGTGAGACCCTGCGGCGTGGTGGCGGAAGAGCCGGCCGCGGGCGACTTGGGCGTTTCGTTGGACTGGCTGTTGCCCATCCTCCCGGAGTCGTCGTCGTCGTCGTGCGTCGATATGAGCTGCCGGTTGGTTCAAGATTGCTGCCGATCTCCCCAGTTCTAGCGCATGACGTAGAGGGGCTGGCGGACGGTCCGGGACCGCGCGAAGGGCTGATGGCGAAGTGAAGGGCGAGAAGGGAAAAACATCTACAGACGGAGGAGGGGAAGGAGGAAGTGATGTAGGACGATGCGGCGGGTCGCGAATAATGACGGGCGCGGAAGCAAACTGGGTCCAGCGGCGGGTGGGGCATTCACATTTGGGGAAACTCTTGGCAATGCGCGTGAAGGCGGGGAGCGTCTCACGAGGTTCTGGCAAAATATCTTGTCCGCCTGCCGTCGGCCATGAAGGCGATTCACGGGCCATTACTTTTCGGGTGGCCGTGCTCGCTTACGGAACGGCGCCCGGATCGCCGTTGACGACCTCACCTCCCCTTAAACCTCAATCCGCCACCCAATGCTAAAAGTGGTGGTTGTTGTGATCCTAAGGCGAACGCCTTGAGCACGAACAGAGCGAGTATGTCGGAGGCGGCGCAGGAGGCAGCGACAGAGCCGACCAGCGAAGTTTCCCGGTATTTCGCATGGGCAGGAATAGCTCTCTGGTGGTTGACCTACCCCCTCGCGAAAGCCGTCTGGTACCTCGTGTACTACATCGCTGTCGTGCTGTTGTCCGTCGGCAAACTTATTTATCAGCCCATCGCCTTCCTCTTACAGCCGCTCGTCTACTTGGGGCACGCCATCTTCATCGCCGCAGCGGCACCTTTTCGCCTGCTGGGGAGGTTCGAGGTATGTTTACACGTGTCTATGTCTAGTTCCATCCGCGCTCACAAACCCCTGCAGACGCTCTACATCTATCTTGGAATTGCCGCCATCGTTGGCGTGGTTGTGGGCCTCGCGATCTGCTACACCTCCAGCAGCATCCAGAGCCTCTTCGGCATGGATGTTGAGCCACAGGCACCCGCTCGCTCGGCCAAAGAGTACCGCGAGTCGAAGCGCCGGCAGAAAGCCAAAGATGAAGCGCCGCTCATCTCGCCCAGTCAACTATCCCCGACGTCTTCCGACTTGCTTGAGGGCGTTCGCAGAAGCAATGCAGGGAAGACCCTGCTTGCGCAGACATCGGTGGGAGACCTGGAGTCGGAGTGAGATGGCAACGCGTCATGCAGGGCGTTCCGATTCAATTCTACGACTCCTGTGAAAGCGTCCTACGCTTTATCCAGACTCTTGTGTTGTCGCCTGCAAACACGTCGCCAGCAGTGCGACCCCTGGGCATCTTCCAACGGCCGCCTCCACTGGCCTCAATATCCCAGAGCGCGACAATGGCAGCGGTGAACGCCATGCATTCTTTGAACGGCAATCCGGACTTTTCATCGGTACCAGTTGACTTCTTGTCGGAAGAGGCTTTCTCGCCAGTGCTCTGGCTCTGCCGCCCCTCATGCCGGTCCGCCTTCCAGACCATCGGTTCGGCAAATTGTGTGGGGTCTGTGTTGTGCATGTCATCCATCGCATGCGCATACTCGTCCTTCCTCAACAGCCAGCTCTGCGAACCCTTGTCGCCTGTTTGAAGCACGCAGTCCTGCTTGGCGACCCTGGAGAACCAGGGTGCAGCATCTAGGGGCGAGCACTCCCGAAAGCAGCTCCTCATCAGCGAGCACTTGGCGCAGACGTCTTCGATGTCGAAGTTGATAATCCGCGGCGGCTCAGGGACCGGGAACTCCTGCTTAGGCTGGACGGCCTTGACATGGGGGTCAATCTCCTCGCGAAGTTTGGCCAGGAGCTTAGAGTCGGCGTAGATTCTGTTAATCATCCAGAAAATAAGAGGATTCGCTTCGGCGTTCAGGTTCCAGATCATCGCCAAATCGCAAGACGCTCTGGCGCGCGCATTGAGTCCATGCTTCCTGTAAATCTCCACTCTCGCCCGCACCAAGTCGCTCACGTCCTCCGTGCAGCCCCACTCCACCCCGGCGACTCCTCCCTCTGCCTCTCTCTCCATCGCCTCGTGAAAAGCCCTCAACGCCCCCAAAACCTTCCCTCTGGCACGCTTTGCCCTTGACACAGCCGGCCACGGCGCCCACCCGGGCCAACCCACCATGAGCCCCCACATCCCGCCGTCCAGCGCTCCAATGTCTTCAAAAGCATCCGGGAAATTCGTCACAAAATCTGAACCCAGCACCTCCGTCCCCACCATCTGCCCCACGAACCCGCTCAACAACTCCCACAACCCAGCCTCCACCACCTTCTCCCCCTCCCCCTCCCCGACATCTCCTCGCACCTTGACCTCCGCGCTCGCCGCGCGCTCCCACTGCGCCTGATCAACCACGCTGCCCGCCCCACTCACAAAATCCCCCGCCCCCTTCTGCAACCGCGCGCCAATCCGCCGCAAAAACCCCTCCAACTCCACTCCACTCCCAAAGCGCTTGCTCCGAGCTCTCAACTCAGGCATCGCCGCCGCATACCTCGCTCTCTGCCCCGTGGGCAGACCGAAAACATCGCAAAGCACCCCCGGCGCAAACTCAAACGCGTCAATACCTCCTTCCGCCTCCGCGTCCTCCAGCGCGCGCCCAAGCGCCGGTGCGTGCACGATGTGGTGCACGCGGCCCAGGAGGTTGAGCGAGAAGATTCCCTGTGGGTAGAGCGGGCCGATGAGGCGCAGGAAGCCTTTTGCGTTGAAGAGGAAGAGCGGGAGGTGGCCTAGTACGGGAAGCCAGTAGGGGTGGCGGGGGGGCTTTTGGCAGAGGGTTGAGTTGCTGGTGGGGTGGGCTGTAAGGTGGGGTTCCGAGGTTAGAGTGGTGTAGACGCGGGTTGTCAGGAGGACGAGGCCGAGGGTGACAAGGAAGATGGTGAAGTTGGTTGGTACGTAGGATGTGGTGGTTTCGACTGGGGTTTCGTCTAGCTGGGCCTGGATTGCGGCGTTCGGATCGGAGGGGTGGGCCATTGTGGCGTGATGGCTCCTGGAGTTGGGAATTGTGCGCCCGCACTTCGCCCTCAGAGGATCATAGGAGTTTTTTCCCGCTGAGAGAATGTCGGAATGAAAAGGGCGCCGCTGATGTGTTGCAAGAACAGCAGCACGGTGATGGCAAGGGGCGAGGGTGAGAGGAAGTCAGGTCGTGAGGTCGATGTCTCCGATTTTCGCCCGAGGCTCGGCTCGTGCCGACGACATCTCCATTTCTCGACCTGCTGTGGAGATCAAAGCCTGTTGCACAAAGGCAAAGGACGAATGTAAGAGAAACGAGTGTGACAACGTGAGAGAATGCTGAATTTGGCCGTAGGCGCTCATAATCGGTTAGGCCCACTGGCCGCCAAAATAGAGGTCGCCCCAAGAACCAAACGGGGAATCCGCAAGAACAGCGCGCATTAACCGCCCCTCTGGAACTCGTGGACCTTCACAGAAAGACAGACTGGAGGTAGAGGAGGTCGTTCGTAAATCGAAACGTCAAACTGTATAGCAGCACTCGCTGGGCATCATAAATCCACCTCGTAGACATCACTCAATTTGAGACCACTCCCTTACACCTTCTCAGGCATCTCGACGTGCTCCACATAGCTGCGCTTCCTCTCGCTCTCGCCCGCCATCTCAGACATAGACATACCGCGCTCCCCGCCCTTCATCTCGTCGACATCCTGGAAACGCACCTTGGGCACAAAGTCCTTGCTCTTCCACGCCTTGGAGACCACGCCGTAGAGCTCGTCGACCTGCTCGAGCGCGAGGCCCTTGGTCTCGTAGATCATGAACCATACGAAGGCGATGCAGACGGTGCAGAAGGAGCCCCAGACGAAAAAGACCTTGGACTGCAGGTTGGCGTTGCCGGGGCCCTCGTTGACCATGTAGGGGGTGGCAAAGGCGATGGCGAAGTTGAGGAGCCAGTTGGTGGCGGTGGTCATCGAAAGGCACTTGGCGCGCACGGGGAGCGGGAAAAGCTCGCCCGTGACGACCCAGGCGACCGGGCCCCAGGAGCTGGCGAAGAAGAAGATGTAGATGCAGACGAAGGCGATGGCGGTCTGCTGGGCGGGGAGATTGTCGGTACCAGAGGCGGTGCCGACGGAGGCGACGATCATCTGGCAGACGGCCATGCCGATGGCGCCCATGAGGAGTAGGTTGCGGCGACCCATCTTCTCGACGAGGTAGAGGCCGGGCAGGGTGGAGACGACGTTGACGACGTTGGTGATGACACCTATGATAAACGGATCCTCGAAGCCGGCGTTGCTAAAGTATTTTGTTCCGTAGTAGAAGATCTGAGGGCGAGTCAGTACGAGTGTTGAGGCAGCCCCATCTCCGAGATCGTAAAACTTACGAAGTTGACACCGGTGAGCTGCTGGAGAGCTTGAAGCAGGCAACCAGTGAGGAGACGCTTGCCGACAGTGCCCTTGAAGCAGTCGAGGTAGGTGGCCTTGGAGATGCTCATCTCGTAGCGGTGATTGGCCTCGATCTCGGCGAGCTCATCGATGATTGCAGGGTGCTCAACATGAAGACGGCGAAGTTTGCTAAGAGACGCAACGGCCTGGATACTGGTTAGTACGCGTTGATGAACGATATGGTGTGCCAATCCGTACCTTGTCGTGCTTGTCTTGCTTGATGAGGAAACGAGGAGTTTCGGGAAGGAAGCAGAGCCCAACAACCAAAATGATCGACCACGCGAACTGCAGTGCAATAGGAATACGGTAAGAGCCCGTGTCGGCCCTGTTCTGCGTGCCGTTGTTGACAATAGCGGCCAAAAACAGCCCAATGGTAATGGCAAGCTGGTAGCTGCCTACGACCGTGCCGCGTATCCAGGCCGGCGACGTCTCAGATTGGTAGAGGGGAACCATTGCAGAGACAAGACCAACACCGAGGCCGGCAAAGAAACGACCAGCGATGAACAGGGGCTGAGAAATGGCGGCGGTTTGCAGGATGACGCCCAGGTTGAAGACGATGCCAGAGCTAACCATTAAGCCCCATCTTCTACCGAGGAAGTCTGCGATAGGTCCGGCGCAGAGCGCGCCAATGAAAGTGCCGGCAGAGAGGATCGAGACGATGAGGGATTCCTCAGAGGCAGTGATTTCGGTGCGGCCGCCTGTTGCGAAAAGCTCTTGCCAGTGTTTCATGGCCAATATGCCCCCGATCGTGCCTTCCGCGGGATCAGCTTGTGAGGAGTTACTCGGGCAACAAAATGTTGGAACTTACCTGTGTCGTAGCCGAACAACACGCCTGCGAAAGCCACGAATAGGCCAACAGCCACAGCAGGCCATGCTGCGCCGGCGACATTATCGGGCTTCTTGAGGGCGAAACCCATTCTTGCGGTTGGTGAGGCGATTGATAGTTGTAGAGGATGGAGGCGAGAAGGGAGCGAGTGAAGAAGAAGCTGATAGTAGCGAAGGATGTGAGAGGGTAGTGTCTCAAGTCCAGGACGAGGGAGAAGCTGTTGCTGGGAGATGGATGTTGCTCCTTGGGCGGGCACGAGGAAGGTATTTATCGACCCGTCTCTCCGTGCCACTCTGCCCCTCTGAACCCCAACCGCCTTCCATTCGCCTCGCCCTCACGTACCGTGTAGAGAAAGCAGGGAGTAACGCCGTCCACGCCAGCAGAAGCGCCGGCGAGAGCAGCGAAGCCGTGTGGGCGCAACTTTAGACTCCGCACTAACTTCGCTAGTCCGGGGTCTGGCACGAGCCCATGGGGATGGGCTAGCGCTGCTCGCTCGCGTGGAGATCTGAGCGGACAGAGCTCCATGAAGGTCCTCTCAGCCGTCGCGATTTCAAGCTCCCTGGATAAGCCAGATCTACGAACTTTAAGCCGTGCCGGTGCGCTAACCTCCACGAGGGGGACTTCCGGTCACATGGCGCGCAGTGGCTGAAGCCCGGGGTAACCTGGCCATGATTGGCGGCCAGACTGGGGGCGCGAGAGGAGGGCTGCACTCTGGGCCTCTCGCGCCGCTCTGTTGTGTAGCATCGCGGGATGGGTTCGACAACATCGCTGTGCGGGGTTCAGGGGGCCAAGGTGGTGTGATGTCTGTGTCGCGGGTCCGCATCGGGTACTCAAGTATTGCGCGCAGGCGTGTGTCGTGGTGAGGTCGAGGGGAGCTCAGCGAATGTTTGGGATTGGGCAGGTCGCAAGTCGTAAGCATCTCGGGCATTCGCCACAGGCGGTATTGTCATTCTTAGCGTTTGCACACCTCAAGCGTTGAAGTCAAACGCATCGACGCTGAATTGTGGCTGTCCACTCCGGCGCGTGCCCGAGCGTAGAACAGGGTGGAAGCCGGGGGGGTCGAAGTGTGGTCGTCGCTTGCACGCAGACCCGCAAAAAGGGCCGACTCACGTGAGGTACTCAAGTATCGGACCGTCCCAGCCAAAGGAAAGACAGGCCGAGCCAAGACTAGTGTCGAGTCTAAACTTGCGAGATCCTGACTTCACCTCTCTGCGTGGGCTCACCCTTCTTCGCGTTGTGAACGGAGGGCATAAGCCCCCCGAAATGTTTCCAGAAGCTCCAGCGTGAGTTTCCAGAAGGTACGGGTGCGATCTCGTATTGGTCCGCGAGTCCGTCGACTGCATGTCTTGCGCTGTGAGGCCAGCGTGCCCGTGCGTTGTCGTGAGAAGCCTGATTAACGTCGGCGAGGACAAGGCTCATTGCAGTGTCTCAACATCACGCCTTTGAAGTAGAACGACAGATCGTTCAACGAGCCAAGTGTGCAGCTTTGGTCTTCTTGTGCTCACATTTGCAAGCTGGCATGCACATTTTCTTCTCGGACAGCATTTGCTCAAAGCTGCTTTGAAGGCCTCGAGTGGAACGCGATGCGTTCAACAGCAACAGGGGACGGCCAAGTACACTTGTTACCTTGTTTTTTCATTTCGCTGTGCCGGCCTGCTTGACCAGCATGAGCGGATCTTGACACATGGGGAGTACTTTTCGGCAATCTCGTCGATTCCCGGACCGCCTCGACACTGTGATGCCTGAGGAAGAGGTTGTCCACTGGACAGGATGTTGAGCAAGAGCTGGACGCATTGCTCCAATTCGTGCTTGGCTCTCTTCCGGGACAGCCACCGGGTCGGGAGCAGGATCGCTTCATCGCGAGTGACATTGCTGGCTTTAGACGATGAGTGGAGACTTCTCGTCAGTGGCTAGGCAGGCGTGACGCCGCGTGATCTTAAATGCCAGAGGGGAGTGTACGGCTGTGCTCGCGAATCTATTAGCCTGTCAGTCAGATGTGATTGTTACTTGACAGCGGGGCCAGGTAAGTCAAGTGCGTGCCCAGAGCACCGCTTTTTTGTCCGCCGGCATGCCCGGCAAATTTGGCCAAAGCTCAGAGAGTCAGCGCAGGCGGGTGTGATCATTGACATGTATGTTTAGAAGGACTGTTGTGACGACGAGGGTACCTCCATCTTGTTACGAGCAGTGGTGCCGCTGACTCAATGTGATACCCGTCATGAGGATTGTACCGGCTGAGGCGTACCGCAATGAACCAACTGTCACGTCCCCCAGGGGCAACATATCTTTACTCCTCGTCCACTGCCGAGGGGAGTGTCTGCTGTCGAATATGACAGCTGCCGCTGCTATTTCAACTTGACGCCCACTATCTAAGGCGCCCGGAGAAGAGTATGTTGCTGGTGGACGATGGACAGATGTGCATCCAGGTTCTCCATCCAAGCATCGATCGTCCTTCTCGTCTGGAGTCATGGTACTCTCTCCTGGACTCTGCAACCGCCACCGCTGCCGAGAAACCTTGAACACTTCAATCCACCCAAAATGGTCCACGAGCAACGTGTTGCTCTATCTAGCACCGAGACGATAAATCCCCCGTTGTTCCCATCTCTTTAGCTGTTCCCATCCCGCCAGGAACTCCCTGACACGTGGCTGGCGACCCCATTGAAAGATCTGGCACTCCGTAACAGTTTGCATCTCGGCCTGAGGCCGGAGCGCACAGCCGCGGGCCTTCTATAAATCTTGTCCGCTTCTGCCAGCCAGCCGGAGACCATTGCAATACTGGTACCCTACGGCTGTCAGAGCTCAATGCACAAGATAATTCGTTGTCGGGCTCCCATGCCATGGTCGAGACCTTTGAGAAGGTGCAAGGACTGCAAGGGGACCACATTATCCTCGACATAACGACGTCGTCGGGAATGAGATTCTTCACAGACCCCACACGCATCAACACGGCGGTTTCCCGCGGAATTGCAGGCGTCCTCATCATCGGAAGTTTCGAGCTTCCCAAGAACCGCCGCGCTTTCCCCTACAGCCCCCTCGGAACGGTGTGCAAGATCCTCGAAGTTCAGGACTGGATCCTCCAAACGTCCGATGAGTTCGTGGCCCAGTCGAAGGCCAGATACGACTGTCTTCTGCCCAGCATCGATGCCGTCGTGGCCACCGACTTCGACGAGGAGCCCGAAGAGCAGAGGGACTTCGTTTGATCTGCTCTCTTCCGACAGTTAGCTTCCCTTGCGCTTTTCCCTGGCACACCACAGCACGTCTTCTGACTCGCTTCGATAAGATCTGATCTTACGATCGGACTGGCGCTCGCTGTCTTTTCCCGTCTTTGATTTCACTGAGCGGACACCACGGCATCTTCAACAAAGATGTCCGCTCCTCCTCAACGAGCTTGGTGCGCCGAGTGTCACTGTTTAGCATAGTTATCAAATCAAAAATTTCTGTTTCGCAAAGAGTGTTTCTCCAACAGTCTGACCCAACAGTGTACTTGTATAGGGCTATAAAACAGTCGCCATTGAGACACCGACCAACAGTGGATTGACCAACGGGAGGAAGGCCAATCAGAGAAAATGAAGCCCTTTGGCCTTCGGGCTGCGGGTGAGAACGAGGGCGAGAACGAGGATGAGAACGAGGGTGGGAACGAGGACAAACACGAGGACGGTGGGGAGAGGGGAAAAGATTTACTCGCGCAGTATCATGAAAAGATGGAGAACCACTTAACGAGTAGAAAGATCCGATACCGCAGCCGAAAGCTCCCGCAGGACATTTGACCACCCCTCCACGCCCGACCAAACCACCTTGAAGCACGTGATTGCGCGCAATGAACTCTGTCGCAACCCCAAACAAAAGCAACACCACCTCCCCAGATGCGTCCCAGCATTCGCCCGCTCAAGTCTTCGTCCGATGCACCTCCACATCCTCCGCCTCGGTATCCGTCTTCACGATCCCCGGCCCGCCCTGGTCCAGATGCGTGATCTCCTCGATACTCTTGCCCGCCGTTTCAATGAGACCAAACCAAGCATAGGCCGCGATCACGGCGTTGAACACACCCCAGAGGAGGAAGGTGCCCCAGCCCAGGCTTGAAATCACTAGAGTGGAGTTAGCGACAGCGATATTGTTGTGGCTTGAAGCAGACGCTTACTATAGGGAGTGACTGAGGAGTACAGCAGGTTGAACGCCCACTGCATCGAGACACCGACGGCCACGCCTGCCTCGCGTGTGCGCGTGGGGAAGATCTCGGCGACATAGGGCCTGGGCGGCGGGTTAGCGATTCCAATTTTATTTCTCCATCAGCTTCTCAATATTGTAACTTACCATGGAAGCGGTCCCCAACTGAAGTTGTAACCTGTTCGGGAGTGTGCGCGGTTAGTGAATCAACTTGTAAAGAAGTCCGCTGCTGGCGGCAAGGCTGTAACTCACCCATGACGAAGAGGTAGATGAGCGCGACACTGCCGATGCCGCTGCTCGTGATTGTGCCGTCCTCGGGAACGCCATATCCGCCGTTGAGACCAGCGACGATGATGTGGCAGACGGCCATGAAGACAGCACCCCCTGTCAGCACCCAGCGGCGAGGCAGGCGGTCACCAACGAAGATGACAAATGTCAGACAGGCGATGATCTTGACGGCTCCGAAAATACCGCTGAGAAGCAGACTGCGCGTGCCACTGTCGCCAGCCAAGGCACTGAAGTACTGCGGGCTGAAGTAGGCGAAGGCAGTCGCGCCGGTGGATTGCTGGGCGATGAAGACTCCGGCAGCCGTGAGCGTGCGGCGAAGGTTGCCGCCTTGGACCATTTCTGCAGCGATTGATTAGCACAGGAGCCCGCACTGCACTAAATTCTGCAAGACCCACCCTTCAGCTGAAAGCCCTCGCGAGCATGAGCCTCCATCTCAACGCCAGCCCTAATTTCTTCCATCTCGAGGTGAACGTCGTCCTCTTCACTGGCGCGTATCCACTTCAGACTTTCCCAGGCTTCTTCGTGGCGACCCACTGCGGTGAGCCATCTCACGCTCTCCTTCAACGTGAACATTCCAGACCCCAATAGAAAAGCGAAGAGCATTTGAAGCCCGACAGGGAGACCCCATTGCTTGTACTCGGTGTCGGGGATATTGTTCGCGGTGCCATAGTTGACCCTGAAACGGCATCAGCCGACAACATCAACTGCCAATTGACTCGCAGGATTGCATGGGACTTACCAGTATGAAGTGAAGATGCCAAAGGTGAACATGAGCTGGAAGAAGGAGCCCACCTGCCCACGAATCTGTTTGGGCGTCATCTCGCTGGACATCATTGGAACGATGGTGCTCGCGCCACCCAGCCCGAGACCAGCAATCACACGTCCGACGTAGAAAGCAGGCAGGCTGTGCGTGTTGATCGTTTGGATCATGGCCCCGATGATGAAGACGAACGAGCAACCGACGATGGTGTATTTGCGCCCATAACGGTGGGTCAAAGGCCAGACGGCGAAACAGGCAACGAATGCACCAAGTTGCTGAAGTCCAACCGCCAGACTCTCAACGCGGTCGGTGGAGTTTTCGCCGTACCGAAAGTCGCGACCGAAAGAGTTCAACGTGAGGACGCCTCCTGTTGTATGACATGCCCTGGTCAGCCTTATTTCGCCACGCACGAAGCAGCACATGATTCCCAGATCTCACGGACCTATTATCGCGGTGTCATATCCAACTTTGTAATGCATCAGCGCTCAGATCCAGCATCGGTGAGGTAGCAGATGATTCTCGGCCTCACTCACAAAGGAACCCTGCCGATGAGACAACCGCACCAAGCCAATAGGCCCTGATCATGCCGAGGCGAGTCATCTCGAACTCTTTGCCAAACTGTATGCGCGATTTGCGAGGCGTATCGTTTGATCCGGGTAGCAGAGACTGGGAGGGACCGGCGGTGTTGGCGTCGTCGAAGTCGTCGAGCTCCTCGTGCGCTTCTTGTACGCCGGAGGGCAGCAGCGAGTCGGTCTGTGCCCGCATCCTTTCACGTGCGGACAAGCTCTGTAATGGGCAAAGGCAAATTGCGTGACAGTACCAGATATGACGACGTCGCACCCGGGGTCGACTGGGCAGTGGGCGGCATGTGGGACAAGGGGCCCGAAGGGGTCCGAAGGGAGGGGCTGCGGGGTGGAATTAGTGGCGCGAAAGGGAACTGAGCCGCCTTTGATCGAACGCCTCACTAGATACGATTGGACAAGTGTGAGGAGTAAGGGAGGGCGTGTGATTATTCGCGGCTGGGGGAGGCTCGAGGGAGGGTTTGAGGAGGGTCGGTCGTCAAATGCGGGGTGCAGCAACGTCTGGGGATACGCGTCGTTCCCGCACGGGAATAGGGGTCGTCGTTTATTCCCCAACAAACGGGCTAGGTAAATGGGCCGGAGAAGGAAAAACGGGTTCACCGGCTCAATCACCAGTTGCTTGGCCTCTAGTGAACCGCATCTCTTGCTCATTCTTCGACTCGATGGAGATTGAAGTCGACGCCGCCGCCAGCAGCGAGAATGTTGAGAACAACCTGCACATGGAAGACGGCGCACACATCACAACATCGCGTGCTCTGCCACCGGCCTTACGTGCTGTGCTGGAAGAGTGGAGTTGCTCGAGATAGCAGCAGCACGCGATCGGGTCTCGCTCTCCAAGTCCCGCCAAGAGCGAAGTCCGACGAGCGAGCCTCACCACCAACTCCTTGCCGCCTCCTCTCTCCGTCGTCTGATCGGGAACATGGCTAACGAGCGACTTTGCGCGCGTACATCGATGCGGCCGTACATCCTTCACGCCGTGTCCACCTCATGTGCCTCTCCACTTGATCTCCTCTCATGCCGGTGCTATTGGCATGCCAAAGACCCGGAGGAGCCCCTCACGGGCCCGAGTGGTGGGGCGCCGTCGTCCAGCTCGAGCAGCTCTGCCTGCCCGATCACGGAAGTATGTAAACATCCCGCTTTCCTGAACCTACCGAGAGGCTCCCCCGCCTCGTTTGCTTCTCCAGTCTCTTCCTCTCTTCATTTTATCCAATACTCCTCTCTTCTCCCCCTGTATCACCACAATGAGCAACTCGCAACCCTCCGGCAAGACAGGGGACAAGCGTCCCAACTTTCTCGTCATCGTCGCCGATGATCTCGGCTTCAGCGATCTCAGCTGCTTTGGCGGCGAGATCAGAACCCCTAACCTCGACAAACTCGCGGGCAAGGGCCTTCGCTTCACCGACTTCCATGCCGCCGCTGCTTGCTCCCCCAGCAGAGCCATGATCATGACCGGCACTGACCACCACATCGCCGGCTTGGGCAACCTGATCGAATGGACGAATCGCAGCGGCCAGAATGCTCCGAGCGAAGGAGACAGCAAGCATTGGGACACGGCGCCGCAGAGAGGAATGCCGGGGTATGAGGGATACCTGAACGAGAAGGTCGTGGCTCTCCCCGAGCTTCTCCGCGATAGCGGATACTTGACCCTGATCTCTGGCAAGTGGCATCTGGGATTGAAGCAGGAACATTTTCCCGACAAGCGTGGGTTTGAGCGCAGCTTCGCTCACCTCCCAGCGTGCAGCAACCACTATGCCTACGAGCCGCAATTGAGGGATGGGAACGGCACACCCGCCTTTATGGAGATGAGCTACATCGCTCTGCACTCCGAGGACGGACAGTACGTGAAAGACCTCCCACGGCCATGGTACTCCAGCGACGGCTATGGTGACAAGATGCTGGGCTATCTGAAAGACCGCAAAGAAAACTCCGACGAGCGTCCTTTCTTTGCATATCTACCTTTCACGGCTCCGCACTGGCCTCTGCAAGCGCCTGATGAATATATCGAGCACTACAAGGGCGTGTACGACGACGGCCCGGACGCGCTGCGCGAGGCGAGGCTGCGGAACATGAAGAAGCTTGGGATCTGTGCGGACGATGTTGAGGCGCACGAGGTGGTCGCCGACGAGGTCATGCAATGGAGCGAAATGACTCCTCAAGAGCGAGCCAAGAGCTGTAAGGCCATGGAGGTCTTTGCCGGTATGGTTGAAGCCATCGACGCGAACGTCGGGAAGGTAGTCGACTACCTGGAGCAGACTGGCGAGCTTGACAACACCTTTGTCTGCTTCATGTCCGACAACGGTGCTGAAGGCGCTGCGTATGAAGCTTATCCCATCGTTCAGGGCGAGATGACCCAGCACCTACAAAAGTACTACAACAACTCACTCGACAACCTCGGCCGCGGTGACAGCTTCATCTGGTATGGACCGCGCTGGGCGCAGGCCGCGACAGCCCCGAGCCGACTCTACAAGGCCTACACCACCGAAGGCGGCGTACGAGTCCCCATGCTGGCCAAATTCCCCACCTCGCATCCGCTTCAAACCTCCCGAGACTCAGACCGCTCGTCGGGCCCTGTCTCAGTCACCAACGCGAACCAGCAAGCATCCGCACCCATAACCAGCGCCTTCAGCACCGTCATGGACCTCGCCCCCACCATCCTGGAAATGGCCGGCGTCCAGCACCCCTTCCCCACCTACCGCGACCGCCCCATCGTCAGCATGCGCGGCACCAGCATGGTGCCCTACCTCAACGGCACGCAACATTCCATCCACCCCGCTGACCACATCACCGGCTGGGAAACGTGCGGGCGCGCCGCCGTGCGCTGCGGCGACTACAAAATCGTCTTTATCCCGAAACCCAAGGGCCCGGAAAAATGGCAGCTATACAACCTCAAGCGCGACCCCGGCGAGGTGCATGACCTGGCAGAGCAGGACCCGGAGCGCATGCGGCGTATGCTCAAGATGTGGGACCAGTATGTGCTGGAGACGGGCGTGATTCCGTTGGCGCCGGCGTTGGGGAAGTGGTTGGAGGCGACGGAGGCGCAGATGCCTGAGGCGTGCTGGATGACGTATGAGTATTGGCATGAGGGGGCGAGGGAGGAGCCGGAGAGGTTTATGAGGGATCCGCCCAGGTTTACGAGGGAGGTTAGTGCGATGTAGGAGAGGAGAGGTGAAGGGACGTTCGATCGCACTGTAACTCACAGCAAATGTTATGACCATACGCTTCCCATGCCCTGCCACGACGGCATTATTTTATATTTGTTTCCGAAACTCATTCCCACACCTTGACAGCGAACTGTGCCATTAGTTCGTAAGAGAATGTTCAATAAGACTTTTGAATTCGAGACGATGCGTCCAACCCCTACGCTGCATTATTCTCTCAACACCCCGAAGCTCACCATATTGCCCATATCACAGCGTCAAATTTGGACCGTGTTGATCCCAATAAGGAAGGTGGTGGACACGATATCTGTCACGTCGGCCAAAGCTCTTGGCGCTCGTGTCTTAGCATGTGCATCTTGAGGTTTTGAGATTCGGGCGCCAGTCGCACGTTCCTACCACACCTCAACACCAGCACACACATCTTTCTATCGCGCGACCGCTGAGCCTTCTTCAGAGTCGCATAATCGTCACCATGGCCGAAACCGAAACTCCCATGGCGGAAACGGCGTCCAGCGCGCTCTACGAAGACCTCACAAACCCCGCCGACGGAACCCTCGCGACAACCAATGCGGCCACCGAAGTGGACGCGCCGGCAGATGGCACAGTGCAGAAAGTGAAGAAGACAAAGATTATCAAGCGGAAGAGGAGACCGGCGCGCCCGCAGCAGGACCCCGCGACATTCAAGACGGAGCCTCCGCCACAGACGGGCACGATTTTCAACATCGTACGTACAAAGTGAGCCCTCACAAGCGAACAACCGCTGACACAATCCCTGCAGTGGTACAACAAGTGGTCCGGCGGCGACCGCGAAGACGCTTTCAGCTCCAAACACCAAGCCAAAGGCCGCTGCAACGTCGCGACCGACTCAGGCTACACTAAAGCCGACAAGGTCCCTGGCTCATACTTCTGTCTCTTCTTCGCGCGCGGTCTGTGCCCCAAGGGCAGCGACTGCGAGTACCTGCACCGTCTCCCCAACAGTCGGCTTGGCAAAGAGGGCGGCCTCGGCGACATCTTCCCCAGCAACGTCGACTGCTTTGGGCGCGACAAGTTCAGCGACTACCGGGACGACATGGGCGGTGTGGGGAGTTTCATGCGCGTCAACAGAACGCTGTACATCGGGCGGATACACGTGTCGGACGATATCGAGGAGGTGGTGGCGAGGCATCTTCAAGAGTGGGGCCAGGTCGAGCGCATAAGGGTGTTGCCGAGTCGCGGCGTCGCGTTCGTCACGTATGTGCACCTGGCCAACTCGGAGTTTGCGAAGGAGGCCATGGCGCACCAGAGCTTGGATCACAGCGAGACGCTCAATGTGCGTTGGGCGACAGTGGACCCCAACCCGGCGGCACAGAAGCGGGAGGCGCGGCGTGTGGAGGAGGAGGCCGCGGATGCGATCCGGCGGGCACTGCCGGCGAGCTACGTGGCGGAGCTGGAGGGGAGGAGGTATGAGGGAATTGACCCGCAGGAGGAGAGGAAGCGGAGGAAGATTGAGGGGAGCTTTGGGCTGCAGGGTTACGAGGCACCGGACGATGTGTGGTATGCCGCGGAAAAGGCGAGGCTGGATGCGCCGGAAGAGCAGAAGATGCTAGGGGCGCCGGAAGGGACGGGCGAGGGCGGTGAGGCAGGTGAGGAGGAAGGTGGGGTGTCATTATTGAGTGGAACGTCAGGACAGACGCAGGAGGAGAGTGGCCTCCTGGGAGCATCGACACTGGCGGCACTGCAGGGGTATCGTGCTGGCCCTTCGACGGGGGAAAAGAGGGCAGCAGAACAGCCTTCTGGACCTTTGGTGGGATACGGCAGCGACAGCGACGACGATTGAGAGATGTCCCGCTTGCCAGTCATGTGCAAGATGGTATGAAGAAACAATGGCAACAAACCACATCAGTAATACCTCATTGCTACCAGCGACAACTTTATCTCCGACATCGCCGCCCGAGGCTTCATCCCCCGCACCGGGCTGCCCCACTCCACCTCACGTCGTCTGGAGCAGTACTTACGCACGTTAGTATCAACCGCGATACATAAAGGTCGGTGGTAGAGCGATTGAAAAGCACCCAGCTAAATCCTCATACTCCTGCAGCTTCAATAAACCGTCTCCTCCACCCCACTGTCGCCACTCGCCTAATCGTCTTCGAGACGAAGTAATCCGCCCGCCATGACCACTACCTCTGATCTCGAACTGGATGCGACCAAGTTCGATCCTCATCAGGTCTCCGAGCAGACCAAGAAGTTCAACGACCAACTCATGAAGCTCATGGAGGCCGGGCCTAAGTGGTACGAAGTGAGCGCTCCCAACCCCATCTCGAAGCGACCCTATTCCCTCTCCCACACACCCTCCAAGTCCCCTCCTCTCACATCCCCCCTCCTCCCCTCCAGATCGGCGCCGCCAAATTCCGCGAAATGCGCTGGAACGGCGAAACGCAGTTCCCGCGCCCCACCGTCCTCCCCCACGGCCGCAACATCGAGCTCCCCTCGCGCGACCCGTCGCGTCAAATCCCCTGCCGCGTCTTCCTCCCCACCAACACGCCCGAAGGCAGCAAACCCAAGGGCACACTCTACCACATCCACGGCGGCGGCTGGTGTTTCCAGTCCGAGCACTACCAGGACGTCATGCTCGCGCACTTCGCCGACACCTGCAACTTGGCCGTCGTGTCGGTCGGGTACAGGCTGGCGCCCGAGCACCCCTACCCGGCGGGAAACGAGGACTGCTTCGATGTGGGCGAATATCTGGTTGATCATGCGGAGCGGGACTTTGGCGCCAAGATGGCGTTTGTTGGGGGGGAGTCGGCGGGCGCTCATCTGAGTATGCTTACGTGCTTCCATCTACAGCGGACGCGGGAGCACTTCGACTTCAAGGGGCTGATACTGAATTTCGGCGCGTTTGATCTGAGTGGCTGGCTGCCGGCGGCGCATCACTTTGACCAGCCGCTGGTCATCACTATGGATATCATGCAGCGGTACGTTTTTTTGGCCTCGCGCTGCTCCTGTGCGGGCGTTTCGTGCGCGCGGTTGCTGATCATGTGGCGATGCAGGTATCTGGCGGCCTATGTGCCGGACAAGTCGATCGAGGAACGGCGCGACATGTGGATCTCGCCTTTCTATGCGAACCTGGCCAAGATGCCGCGGATGCCGCCGGCCATCTTCACGTGCGGGACGGCGGACCCGCTACTCGACGATAGCGTGATGATGTGCGCCAAGTGGCAGATGAGCGGCGCCGTGGGCACTCTCAAAATCTATCCTGGTGAGTTGCCCCGCCGTGTTGGGAGTACTAGGTGGGCTTCTGCTGACGGACGGTGTAGGCGCGCCCCATGGCTTCATTTTCTTCCCGCCCGAGGGGTCGGAGCAGACGCAGATTGGGTTGGACGACGTGACGACGTTTATGACGCAGAGGATGTCGTTCAGAAAAAGTCTCGCGCGCGCGCAAAAGTGAGCGGGTTGGCGAGAGTGTCTGATAAATGCGTTGGGGCTGGGTGGAAAGGAGAAGCGATGGTCGTCTACGTGGAGCTTTGAATAGACGCGAAGAAGAGAAAAAAAACTATTCACATGCAGTGCCCTTTGATGTTCCCATCCACAGACCGTCCGCTTTCGAATCGAGCCAACCCTCCAACCCGCCGCTCTGCGATCACACCCCTCAAACATCCATCCTCACATCCATCGCCCCAGACCCATCAGCATACTCGCTCGCCTGCCTGATCTCCTTCCTGACCATCACAGCACCTTGCTCATGTCTCCCCGCTTCCGACGAGCCGATCGACCCACGGCTCATCACAGCCGCCTCCACAGTCGGCCGCTCTGCACCAAAATCCTCCATTTGCATATCCGGATCAACGTGGCCCCTGGCAGCAGCAGCGCTCCTGCCCGGTCGAAAACGCTCCGTCATGCGCTCCCATCTGCTCGGCGGTTTGCTCTCGTACGATACCTCGCGAAACGCCATGGAGGGGCGGTGCTGTCCCTGTGACGCGGAGCTTTGCGACACGTCCAGCGGCACGAAGACGGAACTCTTCCGAGGAGACGAGGGGTCGACCATCGTGGTCGCCGACGCCGACGACCAAGTCCGCGCCGTCTGGTGCAGATCCGCCGTCGACACGGTGCTCTTCTTGCGCGGAGCGACGGAAGACGAGAATAGCTTCTTAGCCTTTTCGCTGGCGCTGGAAAGCTGCTCGGCCATGGCACCCCGACTATTGCGGCCGCTGCTGTGGCCACTGCCGCGTGTGTGCTTCGTCGGATCCAAGCTCGGGAAACAGCGCGCCAACCCCATGGCGCGCAGACAGGCGCGGTACATTTTCCAGGCCTCGCGGCCGAAGCCGAAGAAGGCGAAGACGACGACGCCGCAAGCGAGCCAGATCCAGCGGTCGAAGACCACGCTGCCGCCCGCGGGGACCATGATGATGGTGGCCCAGCCTTCTGCGGAGTGGACTTCGGACCAGGAGAAGGGCGTGGTCCACCAGGACGTGTTGGTTACGAGGAGGTAGACTTCGACCGGGATGAAGGCGAGGATCCAGATGAGGCAGATGATGTAGAGGCGCAGGAAGCGGGATTTGGGCGTGTTGGAGGAGGCGAGAATGGTGTTGAAGGTGAGGCGGTAGCGGTAGAGGCGGATGAGGATGAGGACTAGGGGGGAGTGTTAGTGGGAGGGCGTTCGAAAGGGAGGAGCAGGGGGAGGAGGCTTGCTTACCTGCGTAGTAGCCATCGACAAAACACCATAGAAAGGGCGGCAGCACAATCAGGACGTTGCTGAGCCAGTTGTTCGAAACGGAGGTGACGCAGCCAGAGATTCCGTACAAGTAGTACCGGGTGGGTTGCACGATGTAGTGGAACAACATCTGCAGCATGGGAAAACCAATGCACCAGCTCAGGTCAATCACGTGATTCCGACGCCTCTTCGCCTTCGTCAAGACCAACGACGCCGAGTCCGTGTCCAACACCGCCGCCAGCGCCCTCAACACACACGCAAAGCTGGCTGGGAAGCCCACCTGCGTCCCCACCCAGAGCTTGACTTCCACATCACACAGCCCCGCGCCGTTGTACCAGCTGCTTATGTCGTCGTTGGACCAGATGCAGGCGTTGACGAAGGTGAAAAAGAGACAGGTGAAGATCCAGCCCACGAGGACGGTGGCGCCGATGTTGCGGTTGCGGAAGTGCCAGAACATGGGCGGGAGGATCGCGAGGCCGATCAGGAGGCTGAAGAAAGCGATGAGGATGCCGGTCGTTTCGGTGGAAGTGGTGGCCAGTACGTCGGTCTCACTGGTGTCGGAGGTGGCAGAGGCCGTCGGCGGAGAGGAGAGAGTGGCGGACATGATGGTGCCTGCTCAGCGGTCGATCGAAGCTGGCGGTTTGGGTGGCGACTTTTTTTCCCGTTCTCTTGTTCAGCTTGTTGAGATTCTGTGGCTGGATGTTGAAGAACGAAGACTGTCGATATCAGAAGAGATCGGTGGAGAAAAGATGTACGAAGGTATTGCCAGAGCAAGAAGCACGAAAAGAAAGGGTGCAGCAGCAGACGAGGAGCGAGAGAAGAGTCTGAGCAACACGATCAATAGCAGCAGAATCAACAGAAGCGCGTCAATATGAATCATGGTCAATAAGATGATGTCTTCAATAAACATCGATAGGGGAATTCACATGCTGTGAGAACGAGACTCGTAAATAACCCCCTGAGCCAACGACGACGAGGATGGTGAGGTTGGCTAGCGGCCATGGTCTTGACTACTACCATGTCGACATTGGAATTCTTTATCCTCTGAAGTTGTCCGAGCACGTGTGCGGTCTCGGGCGTTCATGTTCCAGAGACTGAGGTTGGACGAATTTGGGTGTCAATAGGATTTTTCATTGACGTGCCAAGACAAAATGTTTTGCACGCGGTTCTCGAGGCCGGCCGGCTGTGGGCAATGTAAGAAGTGCGCGAGACCTGTCGTGCATGTAAGAGTGATGAGAAATAATGCGACGGGGTGGAGTGCAAGTGGTCTTGCTTAAGGGAAGGGATGAAATCATGATCTCCCCTTATCCCTCACCTTTTCGCCGCCCTTCCCCTTACTTTTGCCTTTCCGCTCTTCTTCTTTGATGGTCCTCGCCTTCTCCCTCGGGTCGATAACCTCGATCTCCTCCATCTTACGCTTCCATTCCAGATCCTTACCCAAAGTGTCTCGCGCAAAACTCAGCTTGTGCGCCATCCACTCCTGACCTTTGACTTCGGCGTTATCATCCGCCTCAGGTTGGTCCCATCCGCGACATGATTGACAGTTGGCGATAAAGTGGAGGTCACACAGCTCAGCTTCATCGTCTCCCTCTTCCTTGGTGGGAGGCGGAGCGCCCCCGTTGGTCGGTGCATCATTTTGATGATCACCATTTGCAGGCAGGGGCGTCTCCGCTTCGTCCTTCGCTGAAGGTAATCCTTCAAGACGCGTCTTGAAAGATTTGAACATGTCAAATGCGCCCTTTTCGTCGCCAGCTTTCCCTCGTTTCCGCCCGCGTGTGCTCGTCGAGGGAATCAATGACTCCAGCGCGTTCTTCGGCTTCTCCGCCTCGTGATTGGAAGTATCCACATCGGGTCGTTTGAGACTGGCTTTCAGTGCTGCAATCTCAGCATTTGTCTGATCCAGCTTCGAGGCGGCCGGTCTGGCGGGTGTTTCAGGGGTCGTTGAGGGAGAAGGCGATCTTGCAGGTCGGGTTGGGGCGGGCTTGGGCGCAGGACTCGACCTCGTCTCATCCTCCGCAGAAGGTGATGGAGACTTGCGTTTCCGCGTCCTCTCATGTTTCTTCTCTGCTGGTCTCTGCGCAGGAGTCTCCTCCTCCACAGCCACCAGCTTTGGGTTAGCCTTGGCCTTCTTCACCACCACCGGCGCAGCATCTTCCTCGCCCTCCTCACCAACCCCAAAGCTCAACACGTTTTTCCCAGCAGCCTTCTTCTTCCTCTTCGTTCCCTTCCCTTCGTCCTCCCTTGTCCTCGGCGCCTCTTTCACCCTCCTCACCATGTCCTCAAACGGATTCACCAGCACCTCCGCCCCCGTAACTCGCGCAGGGTAAAGCGGCCTTTCCGTCCCCTCCTCCAGCTCCGCCTCCGTCATCTTCATCAAGTTGTAAATCGTCTCGCCCTCCACGCGCCCGAACAGCGTGTTCGTCCCCTGCAGCTCCGGCGTCGCGCCCAGTGTGAAGAAGAACTGACTCCCATTGCTCCCTGGCGTTCCCGTATTCGCGCATCCCAACAGGCCCCGCCGGTTGAACTTCAGCCGCGAGTGGAATTCATCCTCAAAACCCTCGCCGTCGTTGATTGCCGATGCGCCGCCCGTGCCGCTGCCGGTAGGATCGCCGCCCTGGATGATGAAGTTCGGTACCAGGCGGTGGAAGGGTGTGTTGTCGTAGGTGCCGTCTAGGCAGTGTTGGAGAAAGTTCCGGCATGCGAGGGGAGTTTGCTTCGCGAAGAGGGAGAGGGTGATGTCGCCGGCGGTGGTTTGGAGGATGGCCTTGCCCGTGGGGTTGGGCTCGAGATTGTAGACGGCGGACATGGTGGCGAGGGATGGAGCGGGAGTGGATTGTGAGCGTGACAAAGTGAGAAGCTGATGCGAGTCCGTGGATCTTTAAGGATTGATAGATGATCGACATTCATCTTTCCACCAAGAGCTAGCGCTTCATGGTCTTGGCGTTTGGGTGAAGACCACCTCTCTCAGTATGCTCTTCACGGTGTACAAGAAACTGTCGAGCATGATATTTGAATGCCCTCAAGTGAAATATCTCCACGGCCTTCATCGCTCAGCGACATATGTCCAAAATCCGTTTGGTTGTGGACGAAGCTCGTGTATCCATCCCCAAGACACTAATGTGGGCGCGAGTCATGTGCCAGACGCAAGCCTCGAACCTCACGTCACCGGCGTGGACTCGACCTCCAGTTTGCGACACTCCGCAAAACAGCTTGCAAAACACCCACCCGGCACCCTCTGAGCCCCCTTTTCTGGGAATCGACACACACTCCCAACCCCACAACGACACCTCACCTCAACAACACCATACCGTCCACCCTGGCTACCCCTCCACGACCGCCACCCCCGCCACCACCTCCCCAAGAAACCCTCTACGCTTCCTTCGCCAAAACCACCATGTCCGAAGTCACCTTCGCCAAAGCCTTCCTGGCCACCCTCGACAAGCGCCCGGTCAAACTCCCCGCCGACCACGTCGGCGACCCACGCCAATACCCAAACCAAAGCCCCGTACGCACCCGTCCCTTCGCCAAAACCCCCCCACCCCCCACTAACACCACCACCTCCTCCCGCAGACCACCCTCCCCAAACCCAGCACCCCGTACCCACGCCCCTCCTCCCCCTCCTCAACCCCCACCGCCGCCCCAACCCTAACCCTAACCCTAAAACCCACACGCCCTCACGCCTCGACACCCCCTCTCACGCTCCCCTCTCTCGACCCCGCACAAACCACCATCCACGACCTCAAATCCGCCTACGCCACACACACCTCCCTCTCACGCGATAAAATCAAGCTGCTGTACAACCGTAAGCCGACAGCGGATTTGAAGACGCTGGCGGAAATGGGGGTCGTGGGGGGCGCGGAGGGGGTCGAGATGGGCGTGATGATTGTCGGAGGTGTTGGGGGGACGACGCCCGCGGCGGGGAGTCCGGCGGGGGGCGCGACGCCTGCGGTTGGGAGTCCGGGGGTGGAGGTGCCGCCGGCTGTGCCTGCGGCTGCGGCGGCGGCGACGGCGGGCGAGAAGATGGATGTGGATGTGCCTGCTGCAGGGGCTGGGAATATGGAGGCGGGTGCGGAGGCGGTTCTGGCGAAGGAGGAGTTCTGGCGGGAGCTGGAGGGGTGGTTGGCGCAGCGCGTTGGGGGCGAGGGGGAGGGGAAGAGGGTCGCGGGAGTTTTTAGGGGGGCTTGGGGGAGCAGATGACGCGGGCGGAATTGCGATGGCAGGCGGGCGAGCGGTTTGTTTTGGGTATTTCGGGCCGGCATGGTGATCGCGTTTGGAACAATCTTGGATGATGGGGGAAGTGTGTGAGGAAGTCGGATGATTAGGGGATCAGGAGCGTTTGAAAACCGCGCGTGCTTTCGCGCAGAGTAGTACAAGAAAGCGTCAGCTTCGAAAGCTATCCAGCCTGTCAACGATAACCAACCCGGGAATGGTCGCCACCGGGTCCAAGCCGTTGCCACCCAAAAACGCCAATATGTCCCTCTATCCCAACACCGCGATCATGAACATCATTCTCCCCTAGAAACAAATTATCGCACATCACCCACAGCCGGCGCGCCAATATCGCGATTCACCGCCGCAGCGTGCACGTCCGTCTCCGGCGCGCCACCGATGCCATCACGCCCGCGCTCGAACAGTCGGATCCACCAGTTGGGTGGCTCCATGGGTCGGTGGCCGTTGTGTGTTGAGGGGTAGATGTCGTTGAAGAAGTACCAGACTGCGCCCCGATATGTCAGCAGCGTCCTGCGGCAATCGTATGTGGAAACGCAACTTACCGTGACCAACGACAATCCCCGCCAGCTCGTCCTTGGGCCAATGCCCGTGCAGCACGACATTGAAGCCCACCAGCACCCACGGCAACCAGGGCGCCTTGAATGTCAGCAGGCCCAGGAAGCTCAGCCGCACGTCCGGGTTGCGCCGGCTCCAGATGTACACCAGCGTCGATGACAGCGTCGTGCCCAGGAAGGCTTGGTTGAAGAGTGGCGCGACGGCGAGCAGCGTCGCGGCGCAGTAGAAGAGCAGCCAGGAGAAGTGCGCGATCGACGCGGCGGATTCCTCGAGCATGCGTGCGTAGCGCTGGATGAAGAAGATGTGGAAGAGAAGGTTGAGCGACAGGGGGCCGAAGTAGATGAACGTTGTCAGGAGGCGCCAATACTGTCGCGGGATCCGTCAGCACTCGTCCCTACGTATGTATCCCCTTGCATGCTTCCGTGGACGTAGACCACTCACCTGCGACTTGGTGAACACCGCCCGATAGCTGTAGAACAGCTGGAACGGCGTGAGAATCTGGCACTGCACCAGCACGCCCGTGACGACCGTCGCCGTCGTCCACCAGCGCGTGCACGCCGGCATTTCGAACCACCACTGCTCGATTGGGAAGCCGCCCAGGGCGCCGTCGCCGTTCATGATCGCTGCCATTGCGGCTTTGCGGTGGTCGGTCGGTCGTTGGGTGGGGGCGATGGGGGGTGTGATCGGGTGGGCCGCGGACGCGGTTAGGTGGGCGTTATCATGGGAGTGGCGCGGGGGTGGGGAGGGTGGCGTTATGAGGGGTGCATGTCCGGGGAGGTGCAGACACGGGAGCGACAGGTGTTCGTTTCGTTGTTCACGACGACGGACGGTCAGCGATCGAACGGAGTGTTGTCTGTCGGCGTCAAAGCCGCGTCTCGGGACTGCAACGTCACAACTTCCGCGTGGGGGACAGCCCGCGCGCCTTTTGCCGGACGCGGGGAGATCCGCCGCCTGCGCTTTATCGGAGAGAGATGGCTTGGCATCTGCGCAGTTGAGGTAAACACGCGGGCTGTTGACGCGCTGCATCCACGACCAGCATCTCTCGCGACACGACAATCATCAGCGCACCGCCCTCTGCGCGCCCGGATACTCGGCCTCGCATCGCCGAAACTGAACGCGCACTTGCCACGACACCGAGCCCTTCTCCTCCGGACACCGAGCGCGACGCGCGCACCAGGCGCCTATTCGTCCGAACTCTCTCACTACGACCAACCCCCCCCCCCTACCCGCCCTCCTCTCGAGTCACACCCCAACACCAAAATGGCGCGCACATCTCAGCCTACGGCAAGCGGCCGACCAAGCACAGGCGGCAAACGCGCTCCCGGCGGCGGCGGCGTCGTCCGTGGCAAAGCGCCGCGCACTCACGGCGCGCCATCTTCCTACATGCCACCATCCGCCATGAGTCCCGGGAGAAAGAAACCGCGCTACAGGCCCGGCACGGTCGCGCTGAGGGAGATCAGAAGATACCAGAAGAGCACGGAGCTGTTGATGCAGAAGCTGCCGTTCAGTCGGCTGGTGAGTCTGCGCGGGAGCATACGTGCGAGGCTCGTAAGGTCCCCGAGGTATTTGTTGCTGACGAGGTGTTGTGTCGTAGGTCCGCGAGATTTCAATGAATATGACGGCGGTTTCGTCGGACGTGACGAGGTGGCAGTCGCACGCGATCCAGGCGCTGCAGGAGGCTTCTGAGGCGTTTCTGGTGCATTTGTTCGAGGATACGAATTTGTGCGCCATCCATGCAAAACGGGTGACGATTATGCAGAAGGATATCCAGTTGGCGAGGCGGATACGGGGGGCTTGGGGAGGGTTGGGGTAGATGGGTGGCAACGAAAATATGGGGAATTCGAGGTGGATTGGAGGGATGTGCTTTTGGGAGGTCGGGACGAGACGGATTTGAATCTTCAACAGGGAAAGCGCTGGAGTCTGGTGTTTGGGCGTGGTTAGATGGCGGAACGTCGAGTGGTATTCCCGTTACTGGAGGCACGATGGGAAGGGCATGTTGTGTCGATACTCTTTGGGCGCCTGCATTGCCGGATTGCTGTTCAGAATAGCAACAGGAGTCGCAATGCGAGGACGTTTACAGGCTCGTCTAGTATAGGAAGGGATCACGGGCTCGCTAAGAATATGGGCCTAAATTGCATGATACTAACGTTCTGTGCCATAACCCCGTCTCGTCTGATGTCGAATAGCTCAGATTGCGCCTCAGAATCTCAAGCTGTGTCAAGAGTGGATGGCCTTTGGTACATAAATGGACGGGATCATCACCTCGCTGCAGCCCTGCGGAACCCCAGGATATGACGCCAACTTGCAGCTTCGTCCGGCACCGCTTCCACGCCCAGGCCCACCTCACCCACCGCGTCCTTACGCGCCTCCGTCTTGTGCGGAGCCGACTCGTTTCTGCCCTTTTTCGCTTCATCCTCTACGCACGTTGTTTGCTCGCATGCTGCCCATCATGACCGCAACTTGAATCGCCCCTCCCCGCATCCTTCCTCCCCATCGTCTCCCGCGGCTCGCGCGCGTGCAACGAGAAAGATGCTGCCCTACATCAACACTCGTAAGGCAACGCCATTGAACTCAATGCAGGGAGTAAGACATTATACTGACAGTCTGGCAGCATTTGAGCAACTGGCTCTCACCCTGGGCGCCTCGACCGATGAACGTGAGCCTTGCCCGGACCCCATGTGCCATTCCAGCCCAGCACCCTGATCCAATCTCGCAGTCAAACTCATCTTCTCTTTCCTTCTCTCCTATCCCCTCGCGGGCCTTCTCAAACGTCTTCCAGATGACAAGCCTTGGCTCAAGAATGCCTTCAACATCTCGTGAGCTTCCTCATATGCCAGCCGTTTCTTTTACTCAGCGCTAACACCAGCCCCCAGCATCGGTGTCTTTTACCTAATAGGCCTCTTCGACCTCTGGCGTGGCCTCTTGATCGTCGTCGTCGACGCCACCGTCACATACCTGATTGCCGCCTACATTCAAGGACCCTACATGCCATGGGTCGGCTTCGTGTTTCTAATGGGCCACATGTCCATCTCTCACATCGAGCGCCAGCTCACCAACGCCCCCAGCAACGTCGACATCACAGGCGCCCAGATGGTCCTGGTCATGAAACTCTCTGCCTTCTGCTGGAACGTCTGGGACGGTCGCCAAGACCAGACGGGTCTGACGGCCGATCAGAAGGAGAGGGCTCTGTCCAAACTGCCGCATCCCGTCGACTTCGCCGGCTTCGTGGCTTTCTTCCCTTCGGTCATGGTAGGACCTGCTTTTGACTACGTCGACTACGGCCGCTGGCTCAATACGACCATGTTCGACGTCCCAGCCGGATCAGACCCTGCCAACGCTCCTCCCACCCGCAAACAGCGCAAGATCCCTCGCAGTGCCACGCCTGCCATGTGGAAGCTTGCCCAGGGACTCGGCTGGCTGCTGTTGTTCCTCCAACTCGAAAAGTACTACAACCCGGGTGTCATCCTCGGTGACCGCTTTCCGCAGTTCAACTTCCTCTGGCGCATCCACCACCTGCACATGATGAGCTTCGTGGCACGGATGAAGTACTACGGCGTGTGGTTCATGACGGAAGGGGCGTGCATCCTGTCGGGCATCGGCTACAAGGGGTTTGATCCAAAGACTGGGAAGCCCAACTGGGACCGTTTGACCAACATCAAGCCCTTGGGTGTGGAGCTGGCGCAGAACAGCCACGCGTATCTAGGCAACTGGAACATCAATACCAACCAGTGGTTGCGAAACTACATCTACCTGCGAGTCACGCCCAAAGGCAAGAAGCCCGGCTTCCGGGCGAGTATGGCGACGTTTGTCACGAGCGCGTTCTGGCATGGCTTCGCGCCCGGATACTACATGGCGTTTGTGTTCGCCAGCTTCATCCAAAACGTGGCCAAAAGTGAGCCTGTGTCCAGCCCATACAGAAAGGACCATTCAGCTAACCTCTTTCTTTCCAGACTGCCGCCGCCTCATCCGCCCTTTCTTCTTGACCCCCGACGGCGCCCGCCCAACCGCCTACAAACCGTACTACGACATCTTTACCTGGCTTGTCACCCAACTCGTCTTCTCATTCGCCACCGCGCCCTTCATCCTCCTCTCCATCCACTCCTCGCTTCTCGCCTGGCAGCGGGTCTACTACTTCGCCATCATCGGCGTCGCCGCCTGTTCGCTCTTCCTCGTGACGCCGGGCAAAGCTTTCCTGCAGCGTCAAGTCAAGGCGCGCACGGTTCCGTCGACGAAGCGACCCGCGATGGGTGGGAGAGGCGAGAGCTCCGACAGCTTGCAGGGGGCTACGTTGGGCGTGCCGGTCGAGCCTGGGCAGGAGTGGGATGAGATGGTCGATGAGGTTGTGGAGGAGGTTAGGAAGCGGAGGGGCGGGAAGAGTGGGCCTGAGGGGAAGGAGCTGAGGACTTTGGTCGAGGATGCGTTGGGGAAGGAGAAGTTGGGGAAAAAGGAGTGAGGGTTAAAGGCAGTGTAATTCGGGTGACCTGTGTTGGAGTGAAACCGTGTGGAGAGGGAAGTGAAGTGTTCAACAGGTAACGCCGAACATTGTTGGGATTTTGGACGAGCTGGGCGCTAGCTAATGGAAAGAGGTTCAGACAGCCACCGCACCCGGGTATCGCGAGAACAAAATCAACAACATCTCGACATCTCAGCTCACATCATCATCATATCATCAGACAAGCTAAGTTAAAAGCACGTTCCAAAAAACCAAAGTACACAACATCACCTCAACCCCCCACTCATCGTCGCCTCCCCATCACCTCCTTCTGCCTCCCTACCGCCATCCCCCCTTTTCCTCTCCCTCGACTTCCTCGTCCTCTCGTCGGTCACCCATCCCCCTTTCCCCTTCTCCCCTTTCTCGCTGTGCCGAAACCACGACCAGCTCTTCTTCGTCTTCACTTTCTGCCTCCCGACGTCAGCCGTCGAGGCGTCGACCACACCCCTCCCCTCCTCGCGCGTCTGATGATCAGCGCGCCGGGCGGCAGCGTCAGGCTTCCGCGGCGGCCCGCGGTTGTAACAGGAGCGCCTCTCGGGCAGTTTGGCCCCCGCCACTCTGTCAATGAGCCGCTCGCCAGCCATCTCCTCGCCCGTAATGCGCACATGCACGCCCGGCCGCGCTCCCGGACGGGCATCACGCCCGTCCAACGAGCTGGAGAGCGACATCGCTCTCTCGCTCTCCCTCGCCTTCCTCTTCCACTCCTCCGCGCCCTTCACGCGCACATGCACGCCCGCCTGCGCACCGGACCGCGTACCGCGCCCCTCCAGCGGGCCCGCAAGCGCCGCCGCTCCCTCCTTGCCTTCCCCCTTTCCTTCCGCCAATGCCTTCTCCTCGCCCCTCAACCCCCCCAACAACCCCTCCATCCTCGCCTCAAACCCGCCATCCCACGTCCCATCCAACAACCCGTCAGACAAAACCCGCGGATCGTCCAGCACGCAGAAATTCCCGGGGCGCAAAGAGCTGCGTCCCCGGCTGCGCGAGCGCGCCCGCTCAGGAGGCGACGCTGACGCCTCCCCGGCCGGCGCCTGCGAGCGTACCTCCACGCCAGAGCCCTCACCCCCGCCCTTCCACCGGCCTCTCGCCGCCGCCGCCGCCGCCCGCGTCTGATGCTGCGCCGTGCTCAGCTCGGACCCGCGAGCCGTCACCTCCGGCGACGACGGAGGAGCAGCAGCCGACGCGGACGGCTCGAGCCCATCCGACTTGGGCTTCGGCTTGGACTCCCCACGGTCGGCAGCGGAGATGAACCGCTCCCTCTCCCCACGGCGCCCCGCGCGCGGCCCCGCACGCTCACGCTTATCACGCGGCGGCGGTGCGACATCTCGGTGCGCAGGAGAAGCGTGCGACCGCTCCGGCTCCGGCTCCGGCTCCGGTGCCCTGGCGGGGAGCGCTTGGGGCGTGCTGCGCGGGGAGACGGGCTCGGATTCGGCGGCTCTTGGCGGCGCGCGCTCGCGAGCGGAGCGCTTCGTGCCCCAGGGCTTGTTCGTGAAGCGGGCGCGCTTCTGCTGCTCGTATTCCCGCTGCTGGCGGTTCTGGGTCTCGAGCGAGGTGGCTTCGATGAAGGCGAGGCTGCGGTTCGGGGGGAGGGCGGGGACTTTGCGCTCGCCGATTATGGTTGGGCGGGTGGAGGGGCGCGGGGGGAGGTGGGGTTGTGGGGGTGGGAGGAGGGTGGGGGAGGGCTTGTTGCGGGAGATGAGGTATTCTGGTCTGGGTGGATGGGGGGAGGTTGGGGTGGGGTGTTGGGGGAGGGCCGGGGCGGAGGCCGCGGTGGGCTGGGAGCGGATGGGGGGGCGGGAGGGGTGGTGGGGGGGTGGGCCGGCGCATGGGGAGGGGACACGGATTTTGGCGACGGCTGCGGGGCGGGGGAGCGGGGAGGAGCAGATCAAGGGGGCGGGGGCGGGGGCGGGGGCGGAGTTGCGAGCGCGCGGGAGTGTTGGCGCAGAGGCGCGCGTCTTGAGCGGCTCGTGGTGATGGAAGTGGTGGTGGTGGTGGTGTTGGGTCGGCGACGGGGTGGCGGCAGGCGGCGGGGCAGCCTCTCCCCCCTGCCGCGAAAGGTCCCGCGGCGACGTCGTCGAGGCCGAGGCGACGGACGTCCGCGCAGTGCTGCGGGGCGGCGCGGAAGAATAGGAGGTGAAGGACGCAGGCGAAGACGGAGCCGTAACGAACTCCTCTCCACTCTTCCGCCGCTTCAACCTCAACGCCTCCGCCTCCGCCGGCACGACAACCATTTCCTGCACGAGCGCCGACGCCGACGCCCTCGCGAGCCTCAGCTCATGCTCCCGGCGCCCCCACTCGCGCCGCTCGCGCGCCGCCGCCTCCGCCTCCGCCTGCTGCCGCCGCTGCAGCGCCTCAGCCGCAAGGACCCGCGGATCCCGCCGCAGCGTCTGAACCGCCCTCTCCCTCTGCTGGCGGCGGATCGTCGCGGCCACGACCTCGGGCGAATTCGAGTCCAGCACCCTCTCCCCCGGCACTCTCTCCATCACCACCCCCTGCCTCGGCACCACCCTCGGCACCGCCCTTCCCCCCCACCACTCAACCCCCTCAGGCGGATCGCCAATCCCGCCCCACGAACTCCGTCCCCCGCGCGTGACGACCTGGCCCGCAGCCGCGGGTTGCAAGTGCCCTGGCAGCGGGGGCGCGGGGTCGAGGCGGCCGTAGCGCGCGAAGGGGGCGGCGGAGCGGGGGGCCAGGGGCCGCGAGGGGCCGTGGGCGCGCTCTTGCCAGTGTTGGGCGCGGTTGGAGGCGAAGACGACGTCCCAGGGGCGGGAGGGGGGGTTGGGGACGGCGGAGGGGTGGGAGGGGGTCGGGAAGGGGGTGCGGGGGTGGTAGGACATGGTGGGGTGGGCGGGCGGTGGGTGGTGTCTCCGTGGGGAGAAAGGGGGGTGGTGGGAAAGGGGAAGGGGCCGAAGAAATGATGTCGAGTGGGTGCTGCGGTCGTTTCTCCGTGTCGTGGAGTGGACCGGGGGTGGCGGCGGCGTGGTTCTTTTCTCTTTTTTTCTTTTTAATATCGAGCGTGAGTCGAGTTCCGCGTGTCGAGAAAGCAGCGAGAGCGCGTCTCCGTCATGTGGAGGCGAGTGCTGGCCAGAAAAATGATTTGGAGCGAGCGGCAATCGAGTTTTTCGAATGGAGGGGAAAAGAAAAAGGGGGGGAAGGGAGGGGAGAGAAGGCAGAGATATTGCAAAGGTACATCCTCATGGTGCCGGCGATGGCGAACTTAACTTCGTCTCCACTCTCAAGGCATGGAAAGAGGTCGTCCACTAGCTCCAAACACTAAGACGAGGAGGAGAGCGCAACGGAACCAATCCAGCGAATGCAGACCTTACCCATAGCGTGGCGAATCCGCCTAGGGCATTCCTGTGCCATCCGCTCGCCAGAGTTAAAGGGAAAGTCTTAAGGCTTGTGGCCATGAACGCAAGATAAAGAAGGGAAGCCCTCCAATCACGGGTGTGAGCGGATGAGGGCGAGAGGAAAGGGATGTAAAGTCCGGTCGTAATCATTTTCTCCAGGCTAAGCGGTCCGCGACCTCCTACGCTACCGCCCTTCCACAGGCACCCACAAGCACCCGACCACCCCATTTTTCTTTTCCTGTTTCAAATAAGCCACCCGCCCTGCTTCCGCTCCGCCACCACTCCGCCGCTCATCCGTCAAATCGGGTGCTTAGCGGTCGGAGCCTCTGGGTGGTGCAAGTGGGGAGTGGGTGGCGCGGAAGCTGTGGGAAGAGTCGTTCGCTAGCGGCCCTTAGACACCCGTTGGACGATGCTGTCGTGCTCGATGTCGTCTGGGTCGTTGGCCTGGATGTCGGAAGCTAGGCCGTTGAGCGCGCGCTTCAGCGCATCTTTGGACGACGAGTACATCATGCGCGGCTGATGCCATGGTTAGCTTTGCGGTCTTCCTATGGGCTTCACTCCCGCCGACAGCCGTGGAGGTTTTGCGGATGTAGGTAAAAGGGGAAAGGAGGGGGGGACCCACGTATTGCGGCGCGTCGTCAGGCACCCATGAGATGAAGGTGATTTTGCTGCGACGGCCCTCGCCGCCCTCGGCGTCATATTCGACGTCAAAGACGGCGTAACGGCCGCCCATGACCTCCTCGCCCTTCTTGTTGAGGCTCTTGGCGCCCAGCAGCTTCTCGCGGAAGGCGCTGTAGTCCGGGTCCGTCGACTTCTCCTCGACCACGATTTCCTTCCAGTCGTCGGAGATTTTGTAGATGATCCATTTGGTCGACTTGCCCAGCTTGAGGTCGTTGAACGCCTGGATGCACTCGGGCGCGACGGAGACTCTGTGGTGGGGGGCGAGGGGTTAGTTTGACCCGTCGTTGCTGGGGGGTGGGGTGGGGTTGGAGGCGGTGGGGGGTGGGGATCGATGAGGGGCGGCGACGGCGACGACCTCGGCGGAGGCGGAGCACGTACCCGGATTGCGCCTACGGGGGGCACGAATTAGTTAACGGGTGCGGTTGAGCGCGGTTCCACGGTTGCGTCGTTGCTTACCATTGTGGACTTCTGCGGATCGACCTCCCGAAGTGGTGATGTTGGAGAGTCTGATCAGGTCAAGTGTCAGTTTGGAGGGGGAGTAAGCAATTGGGCGGCTGGCGCGGGCGGACTGCGACGGAGGAGAATGGTGCGCTTACTTATGGAGGATTTGATTTAGGCAGCGATTGTTGTGGTGAGGTGAGGTGGGGGAGAGAGAGGGATATGTGGTGTGTGAGGGAGGGACTGGAGGCTTCGGTGAGAGAGAGAGAGACGGCGAGGACGGGTGGAGTGAGTCGGGCGAGGCAGACGGCTTGGCGGTCGAAGTGGGAGGGTGGGAATTGCTCCTGCCCCACCCCCACCATGACATCATTGCCCCAGCCCGAATGGGTTGATCGCATGCCTCAGGCAGCCATTCACTTTAAAAAGATGCATGGCCGAGCCCTCAAGTGTCACGGCGAGCACGGGGTTGAAGGGCGAGCTTTCAGTCTCAGATCGAACTTCACAAGCGAGATAGAGGTAGACCGAACAAGTCGAATCGAATGCGACACAGCGTGTCCGAGTCTCTCTCATCTTGTTGACTTGAAAATCCACAGGCAAGACAAGAGGACGAGGTAGACCGAACACGTCGAATCGAAAACAGCGTGTCCAAGTCTTCCACTCTCTAAGCGACGAAACATCTAAACGCGAGCGTCTAATTCCGCATCGATTCCCCCAGCCTTTGCAACCACAAAGCTCATCCCCCCCCCCCCCCCCCCCCTCCAAATCCACTCCATTTCCCCCCCTACCCCCTCTCCTTCCCCACCCTCCTCGTCAACCAAGCGGCCATCGCCGCCGCCAAACCCCCAAACCGCAGCACCCACGCCACACTGTCATCCCCCGCACTTCCCCGGGGCCTCTGCATCTCGCGAAAAATCACACTCGAAACCAGCGTCGCCACCACTTGCGGCGCCGCAATCGCCACATTGTGGATCCCCAGCACCACGCCCGCCTGGTCCGCGCCCGCCGCCGGGTCCTCGCCGTGCGCCAGCAGTGCGCAGTCGCGCGTGGGCGGCGGGGCCAGATGGCCGCGGCGGATGGCGTCGCGCCTGGCGATTTCGGCGGCGATGAGTGCGAAGGGCGCCCAGTTCGTGAGGGCCCAGGGGATGCCGATGGCGGCGACGAGGGCGGTTGCGGAGGCTGTGCTGTGGGTGAGGAAAGTGAGGGCCATGAGGAGGGCGAAGAGGAGGTGCGAGAGGAGCCAGGCGCGGCGGAGGGTTAGGGCGGGGATTTCGAGGGAAGGGAGACCGGAGGGGTGATTTGTGGCGGTGGTGGAGGTCTTGTTGGTGAAAGATGAGATGGGACTGTTGCTGGGGTGGGTGTTGGGGCTGTACGCGAAGTAGCCGCTGCCGCTGCGGGAGATGCCGGTGGGGGTCGCGGTGTGCGCGGCTGGAGTCGAGTGGCCGGCGGCGCCGGGTGTCATGGGCGTGCGAAGAGGAGGTTCCGGCGGGTTGTGGGTGCTGGCGATGACGAAAGGGAGGACCACGCTGGCGACGAAAGACGTGATGGCGAACATGAAGAGGGCAAAGGTGCCGGTTCGGGTCGCGTGTTGCCACACCTCGTCAATCTCCTGGTCCGTCATGTGGGGATTTTCTCTGAAGTAAGGCTCCGCGTAGATTTCACCGACGTACGTGGTGATGTAGAACAGGAAGGGAAACCAGCCGATCCACGCGAAGAACTGAACTTGGCAGACCTTGCTTATCTGTGGTGGAAGTCGGCGGATCGAGTGCCAGAGTCCTTTGAAGAAGGCAAGCACACCCTCATCCTGTTTTCCAGGCTTGCCATCATCGCGTGGATCTCGCTCCCCTACTGCGCCGCAAGAGACGGCCAGCGTGCAACCCAACGCCACCGACGCGATCACGCAGAGCACCTTGAACTGCGTGTCGCCGAGAAATGGCAAATACTTTGGAAGGTCGACGTAGCCGAAGAGATACCCGACGATGTTGCCCACTCCACTCAACCTCGAAGCCCACGCATTGGCCGAGTCCTGTTGGTGCATCGGCGCGTTGTCCACGATGAAGGCTCTGATACCGGCCTGGATGACGTTGATAGAGAAATCCAAGACATATATCATGAGGACGGCGAAGACGATGATGGTGGTGGCAACACCCTGGGAGTCCTTCTCCGCGCCGAACAGATTCAGCGCGCCTCCTATGAGTTCGGGTGTCCAGGCGAGGGCCATGAGCGAGATGATGGTTGCGATCGCACCTCCAATCATGAAGGGGCGTCGTTTGCCGAACCTGGAGCGGCAACGATCGGATTTGATGCCGACATATGGCTGGACGAGGGTACCAGAGAGGGGTCCCGCAATCCAGACTAGAGCGAGCAGGGACTTGGAAATACCCAGGCCGAGCAGGTATGGGGATCCGTTGGACAGCTCGACCGACCAGGCGATCTGTAGTCTGAGGAGTTGTTAGTGTACTTACTACAATCGACTCAGGTAGCATTTGCCTGATGATGACATACCCGCTCATTGCAAGCGTCAACAGGAACAGATACCAGCTGCTTTTAGTTTCTGGCCGCGACTGAGACCGTCCATCGAAGACCCAATCATTTTCACTCTCGCTGGGGCTGAAGATGTTTTCCATCTGTGGCAGCGACTCCGTCTCCTCGCCCGTGCGGGGAGGCAGCAAGGGAGACTGCTCATTTGTGCCGTCGGTTTCGTTGGCGAGGTCGAGGCTCTTGCGCGCCTTCGGTAGGCCGTCGGCGGGTCGTGAGAGCGGGCTGGAGTGGAGTGTCGACCCATCGATCTGCGGCGAGGTGCCATCCGAAACGGATTCGAGCTGCTCGACAGACGCAGAAACCGGGGGCGCCTGGCCGTCGGAGCCCTTTTGCGGACTCAGCGAGCCATCGGCAGCGTCCTCATAACGGCTCATGGAGAGGTAGGTATGTAGGACGAGGAGCTGAAGCTTAGGCTAATGAGGGACGAAGACAAAGAAGATGGGGCAGGAAGATGGGTGGCGGCGCATCGTTGCTTGCCAGAGTGAAATGGTTTAGCCGGAGTTGCCGCGGCGCATGGGAGGAGAAAAGAAGTCGAGAGGGCAGGTGCGCGTTGTCGCGGAGGAGACACAACCTGGTACAGTCCGGGCGGCGGGAGGGATGGCAGCGGAGGAGGGTCAGCGGATGGGTGAGGGCGGGCAGCCGTGACGCCGTGGCCGGCGGACTCGGGACGGCTGTGATGTGGTGTGGACAGAAGCCGTTGGCTCGCTGGTTGAATCCCGCCAATGTCCTGGGCCAGAGACGATGTACAGTGCGGCGGCGATTCTGCAGGAACGGTCAGGCGCACTGTGTGAGGCTGACCTGGTGGCAAGGTCCCGCTTGCAAGACGTACCCGCCGCTTCCATAGGAAATGGAGCACGTGATACCGGAAAGCGGAGGCTGAGACTGTCGAGTGATCTCCCAATCCAAGCTCGCACGATGCCTTTCTCCTCCCGTCAAGCTGGTCTCATTTCAGCTTCCAGGTTCCACTACAGTAAGGTAGGTAGGTCGGTAGGTACGAGAGTCGGGTATTCCCCTCTTGCCCGCCACGCCACGTACATGGGATGACGCAGGTACATAGACGGACCGGTCCGACTCGTCCGGGACGTGGACGCTCCCCGCGGGACGCGAGCGACAGCCTGAACCCGACCGGCAAGGCGGGCGGCCTTCCTTCCAGCTCGGCGTCCCGTCGTCTTGTGCGGCCACGAGCTCCAGCTGCCACGGACGGAATCGAGAGGCCACGTCGACCACCCTGCCTTTTCGTCCACGACCGTCCCCAGCTGTCATACGACCGACCGCCGTCACACCCTTCGTCTGATCCTCCCTGACGGCTTGCGACTCCCGCGCGACCTTCCACCGATCGAGCTCGCGATACCCCTCCGAGCCATCCCATCCGCAGCCGACAAACCCCCTCAGGAGGCCGCTGCACTTCCGATGAGCAAGAGCATGTCATAACGTCCGCCCACAGCACCAGCGAACATGGGCCGCGACACCCTCCTCCAAACCCTACACCCGCTCCTCGCGCGCCAGGGCAGCGATGCAGACGAAGAGCCGCCCGAAGCCAGTCAGAAGGAGGTCTCCTCCTCCTGGGCCCTGCTCATCCTGATCGGCCTGCTCATCGTCGCCTTCTTCACGAGCTACCTGCTGCAGACCAAGAAGATCCAGGCCGTCCATGAGACCGTCATCAGTATCTTCGCCGGCATGGTGGTCGGCTTGATCCTGCGTTTGATCGGGGTCGAGAGCGTGCTGGGAAGTGTGAGCTTCGACTACCAGTTCTTCTTCAACCTGCTGCTACCGCCAATCATTTTGGCGGCCGGGTACGAGCTGCATCAGGGGAATTTCTTCCGCAACATTGGCACCATCTTGACGTTTGCCTTTGTGGGCACCTTCATTTCCGCACTTGTTCTGGGAGTGATACTCTACCTCTGGACGAGGATACCATTGGAGGGCTTGGATATCTCGTTCGTGGAAGCGCTTTCTGTCGGTGCGACTCTCTCCGCGACAGATCCCGTCACTATTCTGGCCATCTTCAACACCTACAAGGTCGACCCGAAGCTCTACACGATGATTTTTGGCGAGTCGATTCTCAACGATGCCATTGCTATCGTGTTGTTTGAGACGGCGCAAAAGTACAGAGAGGGCGCGTCGGCGGGGAAGCTCACCATTTTGAGCTTGTTTGAGAGTATCGGGGTCTTCTTGCTTGTATTCTTTGGCTCCTTGGTCATTGGAATCGGCGTGGGCCTGGCTACGAGCATTTTGCTGAAGGTCACGCGTGTGAGGCGAGAGCCCAAGATTGAGAGCTGTCTCATCATTTTGATCGCTTATGCGTCTTATTTCTTTGCTAACGCTATACACATGAGTGGTACGTGAAGCTCGTCAACAACGACTGCAAGCGAGCTGGCTAACCGTTCTCCTCAGGTATTGTGTCTTTGCTCTTCTGCGGAATCTGCATGAAGCACTACGCCTACCACAACATGTCACGACGAACACAGCTAACGACCAAATTCATCTTCGGCATCCTATCTCAGCTTTCCGAGAATTTCATCTTCATCTACCTTGGACTTTCGCTCTTCACAGAGACCGACCTGGAATACAAGCCCCTTTTCATCCTCGTCACGGTGGTGGGCATCTGCGTCGCACGTTGGTGCGCCGTGTTCCCCCTCAGCTCTGCAATCAACTGGTTCATCCGCTACCGCGCGCGACGACGAGGCCAGGAAGTCGCCGAGGAGATTCCTCAAAATTGGCGCATCATGATCTTCTGGGCGGGCCTCCGCGGTGCCGTTGGCGTGGCTCTTGCAGCCGGACTCGCAGGCCCCTACGCCTTCGCGCTCAAAGCCACCGTCCTCGTTGTCGTCGTGCTGACCGTCATCATTTTCGGCGGCACAACGGCACGCATGCTCGAAATTCTCAACATTCGCACCGGCATTGTGGAAGAAGTCGACAGCGACGACGAATTCGACATCGAGCCCGTCCCGCAATCATCCAACACCTACTCGCGCAAAGGCGGCAAAGCCTTCGGCCACAACCCTAAATCCTCCATCAACGGCGGCATCGAATTCAATCACGTCTCAGGCGGCCCCGGGAGCGCCACAGCTGCCGGCAACCAAAGCGGCTACAGCACCGCGCACGCCTCCAGCACACCCCCGACACCCTCCGAGCTCGGCCGCCGCAACAGCTCCCGCCTCCGCGACCAGTCCGCCGCGGAACAAGGCCTCCTCTCCCCGTCCGACTTCGACAATGCAGACGACAGCGACGCCGACCACGACGACCTCGACCTACCGCCAGCTGCTACCCGCAACCGCCAGCACCCCACGTCCGCACCCGGCGGCCTCGACGACGACCCCAGCAACCCCTACCCGCTCTCAGGTGCGCGCGAGGAACAGGCGCGCCAGCATATCAGTGCGAGGGATGCGTTTAACCAGATCCTGCAATCGAGGGGCGAGGACGCGGGGAGTTTGTTCAATAAGTTGGACGAGAGGTTTTTGAAGCCGCATTTGTTGCTCGATCCCGAGGGGTCGCATCGGCATCATCACGGGCATGGGGGTGGGCAGGGCGGGCAGGGCGGGGATGAAGGGCAAGGTGGGAGTGGGAGTGGGAGTGGCGCGGGTGGAGCGTCGGGATCGTGAGGGCAGTGCTGGTTATGGGCGCGCGAGGATTGTATATTCGGCGGCGTCTTAGGAGTTGGATAGGGTGCTCTCGGTGCTTATAGAGTTGGGTGTCAAGATTGATCCGGCACTTTGTTCTCGTCTTTCACCCTTGCTCGTGACCTCTACAGGTAGGTGTGCCATTCACAACCAATTCACACCGTCTCCAGCAAGGTATGTATACATACAGCACAGGTGCTCGGCGATAGAGCACGACGGCTCCGCCCGCCCGCCCTCCCGCCCCCAGCCTTGGCGCCCAAAAAAATCCCAAGATTTCCCTTCCGGGCATCCAAGCTCCCAATCTCACCCTTCCACCCGCGCAACTTTTTTTCCGCGCGACACCCTCCAAACTCCACACACATCTCCTGATTTTTGTCACAACAATGGCGAACCACAAGCAAGGTCTGAGCCGACGCATGCAGAAGCAGGGTCCGCCGCCGAATCTGGAAGAGATTGCCGCGAATAAGAAGAGGAAGCTTGCGGCGCCGGCTAATGGGGCGGTGAAGAAGCGGAAGAAGGTTGAGGCGGGGACCAAGGGGAAGGGGAGGGAGCCGCAGGGGGGGGTGAAGATTGCGCCTGCTGGGGCAGCGAATTCGGCGGGGAGGAAGGCGACGAAGGGGCAGTTTGCTGGGAGCCAGGAGAGGGCTGTGCCTGCGAAGAAGCAGGTGAAGCCGGTTGTTGGTGGAGCGCAGGAGGAGAGTGAGGGGAGTGATTTGGGGAGTGATCTGGGTAGTGACCTGGGGAGCGATTTGGATGGGCTTGAGGAGGGGAATCTGGACGATATGGACGACGAGGAGCTGCAGGATGATGCGGATGACTTCAACAATGCGCCGTCGGATCTGGATGAGGATGATGATTACATGGACGACGACCAGCCGGTGCGGAAGAAGGGCGCGTGGTCGGACGACGAGGACTCGGATGCGGAGGAGACGCTGACCGCGGCGAACATTGCTGGGCTGTCGGCGAGGCTGGATAATCAGAGGGCGCAGGAGCTGGCGGACGCCGAGGCCGAGCAGCAGGACGGCGCGATGCAGACGAACATTGCTGCCGCGGATTTGTCGGACGACGAGGATGGGGCCGATCCCAGGAAGCAGTCGATGGCGCCCGACTTGCAGATGTTGCGGTCGAGGATTACCGAGAGTGTGCGCGTGCTCACCAACTTCAAGGAGCTGCATGAGCCGGAGAAGAGTCGGGCGGAGTATACTCAGGGTCTGCTGAACGATATCTGCACTTACTACGGCTACTCGCCCTTCCTGGCGGAGAAGCTGTTCTCGCTATTCCCGCCGCAGGAAGCGCTGGCCTTCTTCGACGCCAACGAGTCGCCGCGGCCCATGGTCATTCGCACAAATACCCTTCGCACCCACCGAAGAGATCTCGCACACGCCCTCATCAACCGCGGTGTGACTCTGGAGCCTGTCGGCAAGTGGTCCAAAGTCGGCCTCCAGATCTTCGAGTCGCAAGTCCCTCTCGGCGCCACCCCCGAGTACCTCGCTGGTCAATACATCCTCCAAGCCGCCTCCTCCTTCCTCCCCGTCATGGCTCTCGCCCCGCAAGAACACGAGCGCGCGCTCGACATGGCCGCCGCCCCCGGTGGCAAAACCACGCACATGGCCGCCCTGATGCGCAACACTGGCTGCATCTTTGCCAACGACGCGAGCAAAGACCGCGCCAAAGGTTTGATCGGCAACATCCACCGTCTAGGCGTCAAAAACACCGTCGTATGCAACTACTCCGCCCTCGAGTTCCCCAAAGTCATGGGCGGCTTCGACCGCGTGCTGCTCGATGCGCCCTGCTCCGGCACAGGCGTCATCGCCAAAGATCCCAGCGTCAAAACCAACAAAACCGAGGCCGACTTCCTTCGCCTGCCCCATCTACAACGCCAACTCCTCCTCGCGGCCATCGACTCCGTCGACCACGCCAGCAAAACCGGCGGCTACATTGTCTACTCCACCTGCTCCGTGACGGTCGAAGAAAACGAGCAAGTCGTCCAATACGCCCTCAACAAGCGCCCCAACGTCAAGCTCGTCCCCACGGGCCTGATCTTCGGCAAAGAGGGCTTCACCAAATACAGCGCCAAGCGTTTCCACCCCAACATGAAGCTCGCCCGCCGCTACTACCCCCACGCCTTCAACGTCGACGGCTTCTTTGTCGCCAAGTTCAAGAAGACGGGCCCCGCGCCCGCTAACGCCGTGCCCGCGCAGGCTACCGGAACGCAGGAGCGCCGCTCCTCGGGCACAGCCACGGGTACGGAAAAAGGCGATGTCAACGTGGCGCTGGCGACGGATGCCGAGGTGGCGCTGGACGGGGAGGTGCAGGATGAGTTTGGCGGGTTTGAGGATGAGGCGGACGAGGCGGTCATTGAGCGTGGGTTGAAGAAGCAGATGCGCAAGAAGGGGATTGATCCGAAGGCGACGAAGAGTAAGGCTGTGAAGAGTCTGAGTCGGTGATGGGGGTGGGGGTGGGTGTTTTAGTTAAGATTTGAGGGGACCTTCCGAATCCGGGCATGTGTGCGTTAAAAAATGGTCAGACAGGAAGTTCTTGTACAGTTTGCATCTCGCAAGGTTCTTTCGTTTTCGTTTGGATTTCGGTGGCAGAAGACTGTGCTGTTTCTTGTAAACCTCGCTGTTCTGACACACTCTGTCTTTGTGAGAACGCAAAAGTCCGTCTGCGTTCTAACGAGGAACGACTTTGGCTTCATGTCCCGTTCGTCTCGAAAAAGAGATATCCACTCGTCGTTCGAGTCGCTCCATCACGATCCGCGCTCGTCTTTGAGGAGGATACTTTAACGAAGACCCTTTGATTCAAAGAGCAGAACAAACAACCATCATAATACCGCTACATAACATCGAAGACGGGTATCAAATCAGCCTCCCCCAGACACTCAAAACCCACATCCAAACCCAACGCTCTAACTCCCCCCTCACATAACGACACACCTCTCCTCGGCATCCCTAACCCCGGCCGCATGGCTCACCCTCCCGCCCTGCCCCTGCGGGTACCCCCCAGGCGGCTGCCCGCCCTGGCTCTGCCTTCGCCCCGGGCGCCGCCCCTGCTGCTGCTGCTGCTGCTGCTGCAGGGCATCATAAGCACCTAGCGGGTTGCCCTGCGCGGGGTCTGCCGTCGACCCAGAAGGCCTATACGGGCGGTCGGACGCGGCCTGCTCGTAGGAGGGAGGCGGAGGCGCATCGGTACCGCCCTCGGCGTCGGCGGGGCGGTTCGTGGCTGGTCGCGTGGAAGTGCTTGTGCGGTTGTTGTTGGCGCCGCTGCGGCGCGGCGGGATGGGCGGGCGCTGGCCGCCGGTGTCGGCGTGGGGGGAAGAGTTGGAGGTGGGTTGAGAGGAGAGGTATTGTTCGGAGAGTTCTTGTTCGCGGCGGCGGCGGGATTCGGCTTCGCGGTGCTGGTTTTCTTCTTCTTCTTGGAGTTGCAGGGCTAGGGCGAAGTCGTGGTCTTCTTCTTCGCGGGTTTTGGGGGGGCTTTGAGGTTGGGTGGTGGACTCGGTGGGATGCGTGGGGGTGGGCCAGCTGGAGGTGTTGGGGTTAGGTGAGGTGTTGGCCCCGGTGCCTGGCCGTGGGCCGGGGAGAGCTGGAGGCTGCTCCTGGACGGGCGGCTGCTGAGCCTGGGGTTGTTGATGCTGCGTCGGGGTCGAAGGGGCGTTTTGCCACCCTGGTGCGGCGTGCGCACTGCCCCCTTGCGCTGGCGCGCTGACGTCATGGGAATGGCTCACAGCACGGAAGTCGCCACTGAACATTTCGCTTCGCGCGCCGTTTACATCCACGAGACTCTCCCACACGATCTCCTCGTGCGAGCTGTAGCCCGCATCCGTGACAAGCGTCATCAGCGTCCCTTGACGAGGCTCTTTGTAGATCGTGCTGAAGTGGTCGTTGCGGAATAGGATTGCAACTTGTCCGGGCTGCAGTGACTTGAAAATGGTGTCGAGCCCGTGATCAGTCAGCTGTGTGGGCCAGGAGCTGAGGAACGCTTTGATGGTCTGCACATCTTGCAATGTCTGCTGCTCTGTCGGCGTCAAGCCTTCGGAACGCAGCTTGTCTTCCAGCTCAGGTTCCACAAACTGGATGTTTTGCGCGTCCTCGAAAGTCTGTGCTGAGCGTAAAAAGGCCTCATAAGCTGGCGTTTCGATCGGCACTGTCCAGCCGTGGATGAGCGGGATACTGAAGGTGCTGTAAAGTCGCATTTCCTTCGTCTCTTCGAAAACGCCAGGCTTGAACTGCGAGCGGTGCATGGGATGAATGCCCGTCATTTCTGGAGGGTGGCCATCGAGCGACCCGCGCGGAGTGTTGACTGGGGTCACGAAACGAGGGTTGACGTTCATGCCAGTGTGGAGGCCAATGAGGAACGAGTATAGTTCACTCACATCGGGCAAATCATGAGCTGCCTCGCTCATGCGGTTGCTCATAAGCTCGTCGAAGACGGCATCCAAGAGCAGACCTAAACTGACTTGCTCCCGAGATCGCAATGTTTCTATCAGTGCGGTGTTGCTTCCATGAGGAGTGCTGAGCACAAGCGCGTTGACGAGTGCCAGTAGAGGACAAGGCCCATTGGCATTCTGTGTCAAAATCGGGGAACGCCTCATCTCATGACTTCGCTCGTCCATCCAGTTGATGTTTTTGATAGAGTAATGTTCGTTCCTTTGCTGCTTGAGCTTTGTACCGGGAGATTCCATTGGCACCGAGGGACGAGTATCGGCTGGCTGAGACGTGGCGATTGGTGCCGGGATCGGGCGAGAAGGTCCTGGTGGGGGTACTTCGGCATCAATGAGCGATTGAGATTGCTGCTGGCGTGGTGGAGAACCAGGTGGTGGCGCGTATTGTGGCTGTTGGCCGAAATTCTGCTGCTGAGGGGAAGACGGGTCCAACTGCGCTGAGAAGTGCTGTCCCTGCTCGTGACCTTCGTGCTGCGGATAGCCTGGATGCTGCCCCGGAGACGAATCAGGCGGAGGCCCATATTGCTGTTCTCCACTGTATGACTGATACTGTTGCGGAGGATAGCCAGATGGTGGTGAATACGGCTGCTCCTGCTGATGCTGGCTAACGTTTGTCATCGTTGACGACTGCGGATAGACGTCCGATTGCTGAGACTGCTGTTGACCAGATGGTTGCCACCATGTACTCGTAGGTCTCTGTGACTGGCGATCCTTGTCACCCTGCTCCGAAGGATGGGGAAAAGGCGACTGCCCTTGCTGAGGTACATTCAGCACCTCGGCCGTCTCCCAGCTAGCCCTCACAGGCGGTAGAGTCTCTCTCATGGAATCCATTGACATCTCATCTACTGGTGTTTGCATGGTCGGTAGCTCTACCGGTGGTGGGGCTGGAGGAGCGTTTGCTGGCGGCGCAGGTGGATCGGCCGCAGGTGGGTTCGACTCCTCCCAGGCCGGTGCGCTTGTCTCACGCAAAAGCCCATTCTGCGCGAGATATGGATTGTTGGATAGGTCGCCTTTTCCGCTCTGCCCACTTTGCTGCTGCTGATCCGCCCAGGGGTTCGCCTGGGCTTCCGTCTCGTACCGTTGCGTCTCTTCAGACTTCCTCCCGTGACCTCCATCTGCTGGTCCGGGCCTCAGACTTGGCGGGAGCCCATCTTTTTGCCCGTCATGCTGCTGCGCTTCTGCTTGTTGATGCTTGCCTCCTCCCACCTGCAATGGCTTGGGTATGTCAGAAGCTTCGTCTTGTGTCTCGCGCTCACGAAAGTCGTCGTCATCGGAGTCCCACGTGCCATGAGAGCTCGCGTCCGAGTCGCTGCGGGGCCGCTGGCGTGCCTCTCTCCTGTCGACCAGATCGAAGGCAGGGCTCGTAGAGAGATCGGGCGAGTAAATGCTGTTGGTGCTTGCGGTCGTTTTGGCGGAGTCGTCAGTCGGCGAGGTCGGATAAGGCGGATTGCTGCCACCACGCTTGTGGCCTCCGTCCTTGGTGAACAAGGGCGGACCGAACGATTTCTTCGACACCATATTGACAGTTGCTCAGGCGGGTTGCGAGGTTATAGAGCGTCAAGAGATACTCCTGCGCGGGCAGAAGTAAACCTGTAGCCTGCCTCGAGCCTGCCCAGTCGGATCCAGGTTTCCCTACGGCTGACAAGCTGGAGGTCTCGTGCTGCGACGAAGCTGTGTCGTGGATCCGCGCGACTTTCTCGATTCGGTCGTTGTGTTTGGGACAAAGGGAAGAAGGACGAGTTGGAAGGCGATTCCAACTAAGCCTACCTCCTACTAATACTGGGCTGAGAAGCTGTCGCCTGGATGGCACATCGAATGTTCCCGCCGAGTGGATGTGGAGTGACGCCATTGTGGTGTGGCGGTGGAAGCCTTCCCCGTTGGTTTGTGGCGGTGCAGGTACCGAACACGCCTGTGGCACTCCGTCATAACGAATTTTTGCTCGCTTTATCCCGATAACACACATCAACTTCACCATACTGCTGCCTATCCCGGCGCAACTTTCAATTCTTTCCCAACGACGACAATCATGTCAAACGAACAGATGAACATCTTGTTGGTAGGCAATGGCGGGCGCGAGCACGTTCTCGCGTGGAAGCTGTCTCAATCGACGTTGGTCGAATCGATTCATATTGTGCCGGGCAACGGTGGGACTGCCGGGTAGGTGGCGAAGAGGTTATTCACCCGCTGGGTAACGCCTTTTCAAAATTGGCGCTGACAGGAAGTAGCATCCCAAAGTGCGTGAACGTTTCGAGCGTCTCCGCAGACGACTTCCCAGCTCTCACTGCATACTCCAAAGAAAAGGGTCTTAATTTCTGCATCCCGGGGCCGGAAGCCCCCTTGGTTGCAGGAATAGTCGACCACTTCGCGACTAACGCTCCACAAGTCCGATGTTTCGGTCCCTCCAAGGCCGCCGCCGAAATGGAAGGCAGCAAGACCTTCTCCAAGGACTTCATGAAGCGGCACTCAATCCCTACGGCGCGCTACGAGAACTTCTCCGACCATACGGCCGCGCAGAAGCACCTCGACACCGTCGACTACCGCGTGGTGATCAAGGCCGACGGTCTCGCCGCTGGCAAAGGCGTCATCATCCCCGAGACCACCGACGAGGCGCGCGAAGCCCTGAAGCAGATCATGCTGACCAAAGACTTCGGCGCCGCGGGCAACTCGGTCGTGATCGAAGAGCTACTCGAAGGCGAGGAGGTCTCAATCCTCTCGTTCTCCGACGGCAAGACGATCCTCAGCCTCCCGCCCGCGCAGGACCACAAGCGCATCGGCGACAACGACACCGGGCCCAACACGGGCGGCATGGGCACCTACGCTCCGACGCCGCTGGCCTCAAAAGATCTCTTGGCTGAAGTCGAGCGCACTGTGCTCCAGCCAACTATCGACGGTATGAGCAAGGAGGGCTTCCCCTTCCGCGGCTGCCTGTTCACGGGCCTGATGCTCACGTCCGCCGGCCCGCGCGTGCTGGAGTACAACGTGCGCTTCGGCGACCCGGAGTCGCAGTCGTGCCTGCCGCTGCTGCAATCGGACCTCGGGGCGCTGATGCAGGCATGCTGCTCCGGCAACCTCACAAGCCAAAAGCTCGAGATTTCCGACCAGAGCGCGTGCACGGTCGTGGTCGCCGCCGGCGGCTACCCCGGGTCGTACGCGAAGGGCACGCCAATGTCGGTGCAGGTGCCGGATGCAAAGGAGGGGAAGTTCCTGTTCCATGCCGGCACGAGTCTGAGCGCCGAGGGGCAGTTGAAGACGAGTGGCGGGCGCGTCATTGCGGCTACGGCTACTGGGAAAGACTTGAAAGAGGCCGTGGCGAGGGCTTACGAGGTTGTTGGAATGGTGCAGTTTGAGGGGATGCAGTTCCGCAAGGACATTGCTCAGAGGGCGCTGCGGTAGGAGTTATGCACTGAAAATGATGTGACGAAGAAACATGCCCATTCGAACGACGATGGAGCCGGGCCGTTTGCTTAGAACTGGTGAAGAGGCGACCAAATGCACAAGCTCCTCGAGCATCGTCTCCAGTCTATCATCAGGAATGGAAGGCCTACTAACACTGCCGGGGGCTTTTAGCCCCCCTGCCTGATCGAGATGGATCAGGCTCTTACTTCCGCACGCGTGTCTTGAGGTTTGTGGGTCAGCGGTCAGAAACGGGCGGCGTCTCGGAGAGAAAAAACTGATAGACTCCAAAAGTATTTCGCGAGACCAACCCTACACATTACTAAACCTCATCGAACCAGTATAACCTCGTACCCATCCGGAAACAACGCGGGTAATGCCCGAACTCCTCCAATCCACCTCAATTCCCCCCGATCTACTGCTCCACCATCTCGCGCCTGACCTGCACCTCCACACAGCTCGGGTTCTGCGGCTCACCCTCGCCCATAATCCAGCTCAACTGCTCATACTGGTAGCCCAGCTGGTTCTGCTTGCAGATGGCCCAGCGCATGACGTTGCGGTTCGCGCCGACGGTGGGCGGCGACACGGTGTCGTCGAAGCCGCTCAGCACGCCTAGGTTGTTGCGCGAGTCGAAGGCCATCAGCACGTTTCCGCTGGAGGCGGGCTCGAAGAGGGCCAGGGCTACGTTGGTCGTGGGGAGGTAGACGAGCTGGAGGGGGCTAGAGGCTGGAAATGGGGGGAGAGGGATTAGTTTGAGGTTGGTTGTGGTTTCTGCGGGGAGGGGGAGGGGCTTACTCGTGAACTCGGCGCCTTGCAGCTCCCATGTCAGGTAGCCCGGGGGCCCGCTGCCGGGGACGTCGGGCTGCGAGGTGCCGGTCGTGTTGAAGGTGTAGATTTCGTTGGGCGAGGAGGCATTGGGGGGGTTGGCCGAGACGCAGAGGCCTTCGATCGCGGCCCCTTCGTGGCAGGCGATCAGGCCCTTGCCGAAGTACTTCTCATCGCCGGCGCCGAGGGAGAGGGTGAAGGGGTCTGATTGCTGGTCGAATTGGGCGAGCGTGGTGGCCGTGAGGGCGAGGAGGGTGGGGAGCGTGGAGAATTGCATCTTTGCTGTGCTTGGTGGTGATTGGGGGTCGTTGAAGGAGATTTTGGTATTCTGCTGGTGTGGCTATTTGTTCGGTGTGGAAGCTGCGTGCGGATGAGTTGTCTGATGAAGAATTGCCTGGAAGAAGGAGATGTAGAGAGTATATATACCTGTCCGCTGCAACTGCGGCTGATGCCAGCAAGGTGGCATTTCGCGCATTCTGGAGTCTCCACCCGCCCTCCTTCCCCCACATCGTTGTGCACGACGACGGCGAACGGCAACAAAGACGAGGTTGGTATGGGCAAGTGTGACGCAGTAGGGCGACGATCATCCCTGCCCCGAGCGGAGCTGAACAACCACAAGCTCGTCAAGCTTCACCGGCCTAGCCTTAAAGAGCCAAGTCGGACACAAGCATCATGTCACATTTTGGTCGGCATGGTGGGGGACACGAGGATGGACGTATTTCCGACAGCCGCCCCTTTCAATGTGATGCATGTGGTCATTTCGGTGCTGGTCGGTGTCAGGCTGGGAGTGAAGTCCTCGGTATTTTGATCGGAGTGTACAGTAGCGTCACAATTTACTTCGGGGCTGATCGACCCAAACGGTTTCTGAGGCTGAAAAGCCGTGCTCCATGGTACGGCCATGTCACAATGCCACGGCGGATCACTTTGACTTCCATCTGTCTACCATAATAGCTACAATTAACTTCTTCAGTGCCGATGTCTGCCCTCTACATGCCACATTTACATAGCCGCTCGATCTTGAGATGCCGAGAAGATCCCACGTCACCTCCAAGTCGAATCATGCACAACTCGGCATTTTGATCGTAGGTGCTATTACCGGAGACCTGCAACGCAGTTGATGTGCCGTCTGTGCCGCGGCAACAGAGATGCGCTACTCGAACAACACGAGCCCTTCTGTGGGGACCGAGCTGAGGGATGCTTCTTCCAAAGCAACGATGTGAATGTCTCGTATCGTGTCGTCGTTCGGCATTTTTAGCTCCACTCCACGCAGCGGCCTTCGAACGAAGCTCGATCTCGATGTAAGTCGCGCCGATTTGCCTGCGGAAGTGTGTTGCTTGAAGTCTGCGCTGAACATCTTTATCCGGGCGGGCCAGACAGCATGGTGTTCTTCAGCTGAAAGTGGTCCTAGCCTCTGTGGTGGCATTCGCACAGAGACGTGGCGATACCACATGTGAAAGTTAAGACGGTTCCCTGATGCGGGTCCGGGTACGACTGGCGCGATATGATATCGACTCCTGCAAAGCCAGAGTCAAAGCCTTGCCACTTTTCAGCCGCCACTCGACCCTGAAGACTCGCTGGGCTTATCAATCGGACCCAAACGCAGCGCAGTCTCCAGATCGAGGTGCTCGCAGTCATCAGGCTTCGACCAGTCTCTCGCGGACATCCTCTGCGACTCGCGAAAGAGGGCCGGATTCGTCTCTTCCAGCCGTTTGCTGCGAGCCTGCTCAAGGTCGACAAAGTCTTCTGGAGAGTTGCTCCCCGTGAACCCGGAGCCAATTTCGCCGTGCTTGTGCTCCTTGAGGCGGTCCAGGGCGGTTTTGAAATCGTCCAGCACGATGGTGTCGGTCAAACACTTGAAGATGAAGGCGAGTTTCCAGAAAGGGTTGATCTATGTGCTCGTCAGTAGGGAATAGGTAACGGTACGTGTTGCAGGTACTGACCCCGTTCGGGAGGCTTGCTGCACTGAATACGTGCGTCACGCTGCAAATGTCGACGATAATGAAGCCGAGAGAGAGCAGCATGGTCACCAGCAGGATGCCGAACCGAGGCGAAACACGAATCAGCTCGATGTACCCGAACGAATACTTCGTCTTAATGCTCCAGAACAGGCTGAGCACCGTGAAAAGCCACCACGGGTCCCGAAACAGCGCCTCATATGGTCTGGTGTAGACGAAGAGATTGCTCTTGCTGCTGAAATACAGGAAGTTGGCAACGATTTCGAGCACCCAGTAGGGCTGCACCAGGATGAGCGTGCCGATGTAGAAGTAGCTCGATTTTCTGCCGAGGAATGGCTTATTCTTGATCCACGATATTACGTTGTGGAGACTCCTTTGAAGCGGATCAGCATTCCTGCCACCACAGACATCCGCCCAGTCCCGCTTACCAGCTAGTGTTGAGCAATATCGCTGTCGAGCTCAAATACCAGTTGTAAACGGGCCGCTCGGTGAAGATAAAAGTCCCGTGAAACATGCCGAACAACAGCTGGTCGCAACGGTCAGAATCGTTCCCATGGAAAAGCTGCCTTCTCGCCCACCGCATGCAACCACTCACCTCGACCAGAATCAGCTTGTGCAGCAGCACGCTCCGCCGCATGTTGGCAATCGTTATACAGGCCATGACTAGAAGCGCACCGACCATAAAACCCTGGGCCCATGCCTCAATCGTCAGGCCCGTAGGGTCCTCTGGCTTGGTGACGCGGAGCACCATTGCAGTGTTGTCCTCGTCGTCGTCGTATCTGCTGTGTTGCTCGAGTCTGTCTCGTTCCAAGTCCGTCGCTTCCCGCCGCGGCCGAATCTCAACACGGAAACCGCGCTTCAGCGACCATGGCTGCGCTCTGGCTGAAAGGTATCGTCCGGTCGGTGGCCAAAATGATGGAGAGTCTACATGGTCGAGCCAGACGAGGTTGAAATCTCGAAGGCCGGGCCCACAGACAGCGGGAGTCCCACTCCCAAGTCGCGTGGCGAAAACTCTCATCCATGCCTACCCGAGTCGAAGGCGAGAGAACAAGGGCGCAGGTGCCGCGAGTTTATTCCGTAACTCCGCCCGCCCGGGGAGCTTTTGGTGGGGCCGAGGAGGCTTGGGGTCTAGTACGGCTGGGGGAATCGTGTCACTTTTTTTGACGTAGACATAATAGAATCAATAAAAAAGGAAGTGGCTCTCGGCCAGTGCCTATATGATTTTTAGAGGAGTCGTTCTCTCGTGCAATGCCAAGAGTCAGGACGATTGTTCTTATGCTGGTCGCGAGAAAACGCCGGGAGATCACTTTAGACAAGACTTCAGATCTTCCGAGCCGATGAATGAGATTCCGCCGCTGTGTCGTCGCAAAAATGTCCATCTGTGATTAACAAGATAATTCCAATCATGACGTCCCCAAATGAAACTCCGCCAGCGCCTCGCTATGCCCAGATTAAAGTACCCTCACTTCATCAGGACCGCCCAACCCTACTCGGCAGGTCCAATCCCACCCTCCATCTCGCTTTCGCCCTCACCCTCCCCAAGCCCGTCAATCCCCGGATCAGGCACCACAAAGTCCAGCGACAGAAAGCCCGTCCGCCGCACCTGAATCATCCTCACATCCCGCCCCTCCGCCACCCTCTCTCGATTCCACCCCTCCACAAACGCCTCCATATCCTTCACCGCCCTCTTCGACCCCGCCAGCCCCGCATCGTCCCACAGAAACCCCGTCGCCAGCCCCAGCGCCGCATCGACCCACGCGCGCGGCGCAAACGGATTGAACGCCGCTTTCAGCCGGGCGTTGAGGTTGGTCACCAGGAACCGGAACTCTGCCTCAGTGACCAGCGGGTCTAGAATCTCCGGATACAAGTTTGCGTACTGTGGGTACAAGTCGCCGCTCTGAAGCCAGTCGCGACGCACACGGATCACGCGCGTGGTGTGAGCCTCGGCGCTGTCGCGCGCGCAGTGCGGGTTCGGGTGCGGGAAGCACGGGTGTGTGGGGCCCCAAGTGAAATCTTCTTCTTCTTCGTCTCCCGCATTGGTGCCAGTGTGGTGACTGCTGACGCCGGTCGATTGGGAGGGATGCGCGGCGTGGTAAGAGTTGCTGCTGGGGAGTGGAGGGGGGGCTTCGGAGGTCGAATGCGCGTGCGGGGAGGTGCGGCGGCTGGTGGCGCCGCTGTGGCCGGAGCGGAAGGATTTGTGGGAGCGCTGGCGGTTGATGGGAATCGAGGCGCGCGACGCGCGTGGGGTTGCGAGGGAGGTGGAGCTGGCGTTTGGGTCGGGTTGGAGGGAAGCGGCGTCGCCGGCGGGGTGAGAGGGAGGTTCGTTCTTATCTGTCGCTTCGGTGACGCCGGCTATCTTGTGGAGAGTGTCCATGATTGAGGCTTGTAGTCGTTGGTTGCGAGGAATTGGTATGGATAGTAGATGCCGTCGTGTTGGTTGGGCTGAGTATGGCTGGTCGAGTCCTCACGCTTGATCGAGAATCTTCGAGAGATGCTAGTGATACAAAGTGCGATTTGTCGAAGGCCTCTTGCGCGTTGGAAGCACTTTCGGCGTTGCTGCCGCGTTAAAGTGACGGGCTCGAGACGGGATGGAGACCGATGAAGTCCCTCCTGAACCGTGCATCTAATCACGTGCGCATCACACATCAGGAAAGGGCAAGCGTTTACAGTATCTCATGAGGGACGGCGTTCATCACGCAATTCTTTGCAGCCTTCCAATTTTCTTCTCTCGCCATTTCGCCATGCAACAAGTATGTCTAACAATGAACAGTGCGGTCGGCGTCATCGATTTATCGAAAAGGCTGTATAGGCAATTCGGAGAAGCCGTACAATTTCACGGCTTTGGTAATGCAGTCCGCAGTGCTGGCGGAAAAGTTACTATACAAGATGGAATCATCAAGCAATTGACCGCTCCTCGGATCTGACACTCGCAACAATTTTCTGGTGGTAATGGTGAGGGCTCCTGGCTTCGTCTGTATCGATCATGGCTTCTTGGTCTCATCAACAGCACTCTGCTTGTTCTATCCAGTACGTTACGAGAGGTCCCCTAAATTCTTACAACGGCACTTCATCAAGCTATCGAAATGGCCTATCTTTCGCTCGAGAGATGAACGAGATGTTCCACGACGTCCACAGGTTGCCCGGTGCTCTGGACGTTGCCAAGATCGCGTACACAAGACCTGGACCCTACAGTAAGTGCGGTGAGCTTTTGATCCGCTATGAAGAGACGGAGGAGGCGAATTGAGTCGAGAGGAAGAGGAGGTCGGTCGTTTCTCATGATTTGGATCGATAGAGGGCTAGAGGGAGGCCGGTAGCATCATAATGCACGAAAATCAGGAATTCCTGAATCTTGTACGGTATTGCGTTCTGGCAGCAAGGAGAGGTGATGGAAGTGGGCTTCAGATTGGATTCGAACCTGGTGGCTGTGTTTCATTCTTGCATATTGTGAAAGCTTCAATGTTTCGACGCCTATTCTGAATTTGAATTCGGACGAAATTGGTAGGGTGCTTACGGGTGACCCAGATTCAAGCTGATGGTGAAGATCAGGGACACCCAAGAATAGCATCGTGGCCGCTAGGTGCAAGCGAATGCGGGGACGGATGCACCCGCTTCCGTCGTGGGTTGAATTTTCGACTCCGAGATCGCTGTGCCAATCAGCTCTCACTCGCCCGCGAGTCGAAAGGCACAGGTAAAGTTGTTGTCACAGACGAAATTGATGAACGACCACCGTCTGCAGATATGATTTTTATTAGTGAGCACCCGCCGACATGAAATCACCATTTCCCGAGTCAAGCACAACTAACATCACGTAGAGGTCCCTTGCTCGTCGGCCAACATCGGTACGTAGCGACTCGAAATCTCCCGTGTGATTCAACGGCTCATTGAGACCACAGGCCCGGGCTTCGATGTGATCGGACTCGCCCTCTCGATATGGTTGGAAGTCCAGGTTAAGCTCGGCGATGCGAAGTCGGCAGGCGCGCGATACAATTGTCGCATCACCTACGAGGGCAACGGCGAGGGTGAAGTCGACCTCGACGCGGATCGCAATCTCATCACCCAGACGGCGTTGTACGTGCTACGATGCAGCGGCCACAAATCATTCCCCGAGGGTACGCACGTCCACATTGTGAACCCCATCCCTCTGGGTCGGGGGCTGGGCTCGTCAGGCGCCGCCGTCGTGGCGGGTGTGTCGCTTGCGAATGAAGTCGGGCAGTTGGGATTGTCGAAAGACCGCATTCTCGACTTCTGCCTCATGATCGAGAGGCATCCTGACAACGTTGCTGCCGCCTTGTTTGGCGGCTTCGTTGGGTCATATCTCAAGGAGCTTAACCCGGAGGACATGAAACGCAAGGAGATCCCCTTGGCCGAAGTCTTGCCCGCGCCGCAGGGTGGTGAAGACACAGGTCTGACACCTCCCATCCCGCCAATGGACATCGGGAAGCACATTCGATTCCCCTGGGCACAGGAGATCAAGTGTGTGGCCATCATCCCTGACTTTGAGGTCTCAACGGCAAAGGCGCGAGAAGTGCTTCCGAGCTCTTACCAGAAGGCGGATGTCATTTACAACTTGCAGCGCGTGGCGCTGCTCACAACCGCTCTTGGGCAGAGCCCACCTAACGCGGACATGATCTACGACGGTATGCAGGACAAATTTCACCAGCCTTACCGAAAGGGGCTCATTCCTGGATTGACTGAGATCCTGCAATCCGTGACGCCAGTGAAGAACCCGGGTCTTTTGGGCATCTGCTTATCCGGGGCTGGGCCAACTGTTCTTGCTCTCGCCACACACAACTTCGAAGACATTGCGAAGTACCTGCTCGCCGAGTTCAAGAAAGAGGGCATCAACTGCGACTGGAAATTGTTGGAGCCGGCGAACGACGGTCTCGCAGTAACACGGGAAGATGAGGTGAAACAGGGCATGACGTATGCAGAAGCGGGTGTTTCGATCGATTCGGGTAACGAACTCGTCAAGTCCATCAAAGCCGCAGTCAAATCGACGAGACGGCCTGGAGCAGACGCAGAGATCGGCGGCTTTGGCGGTGCACTCGATCTGGCAGCGGCCGGTTACAAAGAGCCTCCGATCGTCATCCAAGCCATCGACGGCGTCGGCACGAAGCTAAAGATTGCCTTTGCGATGGACGACTTCTCGACCGTCGGCATTGATCTCGTCGCGATGAACGTCAACGACCTCGTGGTGCAAGGCGCGGAACCGCTTACATTCATGGACTACTACGCTTGCTCCAAGCTCGAAGTCCCCGACGCTGTTCGTTTCATCGAAGGTGTGGCCAAGGGTTGTTTGGATGCGGGCTGCGCGCTTGTTGGGGGCGAGACGGCAGAGATGCCAGGCATGTATCAGGGCAAAGAGTTTGACGCAGCAGGCGCAGCTACTGGTGCAGTCGCACGAGGTCGGAAAATCCTACCTGACAAAGACGCGATGCAAGAAGGCGACATTCTGCTCGGTCTGACCAGCAGCGGCGTCCACTCCAACGGCTTCTCACTCGTCCGCAAGATCATCGAGAGAGCGGGCCTCAACTTCACCGACCAAGCCCCTTGGGATCCTTCCATGAGCGTTGGCGCGAGTCTACTCACACCCACGCGCATCTACGTCAAGCCCCTCGTCGCCGCCGTGCAGGAGGACTTGCTCCTGGGTATGGCGCACATCACCGGCGGCGGGCTGGAAGACAACATCCCACGCATGCTACCCAAGCACCTTGCCGCCGAGGTTGACGCGAGTGTGTGGAGCGCACCCCCGGTGCTGAAGTGGCTGAAGAAGGCCGGTGGTGTAACCGATCGTGAGTTTGCGCGGACGTGGAATACGGGATTGGGCATGGTCCTCGTTGTGCGGGAGGAGAAGGCGCAGGAGGCGATGGACGTGCTGGAGCAGGCTGGCGAGGCGCCAGTGAGGATGGGCAAGCTGTTCAAGAAGCAGAACGAGGAGGTTGTGTTGAGGCGGACGGAAGGCTGGAATTAGAAGCTACGGCCAGGCTCTCTTGTCCGTTTGGTAGAGTCGGCGAATCAATGTCAATTCCCAAATCGCTGCTCTATAAATCGTGTGAAAGGGGTTATGGGGAAGAGGGAGGGCGTTCGTGACATTTGCTCGTGACGGAGAGCGGGTCGGGGTAAAGTCATCTCAAGGACCATTTGAGAATGGGAGAGAACTCAATGTGGGCAAGTACAATCTGATCACTAAGCGAGTTTCTCGGACTCCTCGTCGTCACTTTACAGTGCGGGGAAAGATAGTGATCCCACGATGAAACGAACTCTGTCCGCCGCCGTAAGTATCTTTCCTGCCCTCCAGCGTTTAATCACACGATTCTCTTCCTCTCTTCGGTCTGCCCATCTTGTGGTCGAACAGCGGCCATACGAAGCTGCTGGAGACGAGATTGAAGGTCCCCCAGCTTTTCTATGACCTGGTCGGCAGAGGATGCGTGCTGCACGACGTAGAGAACGGCCAGTTTGCACCAGAGGCTTTGCCGAGAGGTGGTGTCGGTGGCACCGATGAAGTTCTCCATCAGATGCTTGATGACACCGTGAGACAGCGTGCCGCCGTGCTGCTGAGCCAGAATGGGCTTCGAGTCATGGATGTAGACGCGGAGAGGCTCGAGTACTCCCAGGAGGTCGGATATCAGTTGGCCATAATGCTGGTCCGCGACTGGGCCGAACCCCGGGACCGGGCCGGCGTGCTGTAGGCTCGAACTGGGCGTGCGGGTGCGCCCGAAGATGCGCACCGCCTGCAGCGCGGGTTCGACGACTTCCTCCGTAGCGCCTTTGCTTACGCGCTCATGGCACATCTCCAGGAATGGGGCGAGGCTTTGGGGCTGAAGTTGGTGGCCCAAATTTTCTTCGCGTAAGACTTGATGGAAACGCTGGACCAGATGGAAGTCCAGATCTCGGACGCTGTCGGCCACCTGGGAACACGTCAGCGAATGCCGAACTCTTCCAACGTCCTACAGTGTGAGGAAGAAAGAATGGCGAAATGTGATCTAACTGCCCACGGTGACGGGCAAATAATGGCGACAGGCAAACACGGACCGTCACAACCCCGAGTTCTCGCAACAAACTGGTGGCATGCTCTCTGCTAATCGCTTGGCCGAAGTCGAAGAATGCCTGGATGGCATCACTGATTCGGTCGGGCCCATTCGAAACGTCCGGGGCGACGACGTCGTGCAGTACGCGGAGCAATGCTCGATGATCCTCGCCATCCGCCGTTTCCTGGAGCAGCGCAAACTGCAGCACGAGCAGTGAGGTCGAGAATTCCGCCTGCAGGACCGCCGGCGTCGTGTACGTCGCCACAGCCTCCGCCCCTGTAGACAGGCCGGCCACCGTAAACGGATCCACAAGCGGTTGGTTGTCTATCGCTGCATAGTACCTGGCCGCAGCATTGACGAATCGGTTGCGATGCTCTCTCGCGGGCGGACCGCACCAGAGCTCGTCGTAGAAAAAGACTTCATTGCCCCCGATCGTGCACGGAGCGCACCGGCCGCTGTCAAGGTGGCACCCAACATAATATTGAACATGCCGCGCGATTTTGGACGTGACGGCAATGAAGACGCGCAAGGCAAAGGGATTGCGGCCCGCGATCTTCCGCTGCTTCCACGTGTCCTCGTGCGCCCTCTCAGGTTTGTCGCCCAGTGCGAGACCAACTTCAATGAACGCGGCTGCGTCCTCGTGTGGCTGCAGTTCTTCTGCTGTCGGCAGAGCACTCGGCATGTTCGTGTGGCTGGGACAGTCGAGATCCGGCTCGTATGGTTTGTTGGCAATCGAGTCAGAAGCCCTTCTCTTTTTGCCTTCGGGCCAATGCTTCTCTCTCCAGAGCCAGACTTTCTGCAGCGGCTGACGGTCTACGAGCTCAACCTTCATCTGGGCCCCAGCCGAGGTCGTGGCAATGTCGGCTTGGCCGTCGGTGATGCGTTCAAATCGATAGGCAACAGCATCTGGGGCGCCGCTAGGGCCGCCAGAGGATTGAGAAGAGGCCATTATGGTGTAGACATCCGGCCGCAGTCGTGCTTGTCGTGGAACGGTTTCGAGCGTCGTGCACCACCGAGTCGACGAGAATGCGGCGATGGTGGAGCGGAAGAATCGAGATAACGCGTAAAAGCCTGGAAGGGCGGAAGTAAGCAAGGAGGACACGCTCTTGCATGCGTATCATCAGTGTGGTCCCGCAGGAGCCCCTGTCGTCCTGCACTTTCCCATTCGGCACAAAGTGAGCGAAGGACGCACTTGCATGTACCCCCGAGAACGGTCTAACAGGGGCTCCTGTTGTCATTCTACGGTCACGCTCATACACCTCTTGCCGCCTCTCTGCCTCCTGAACCGCGACCTGAGCCTCGATCCCAGTCGAATTCGTCTACTCCAGCATCAAGGACGATCACGAGGATGAGTCTTTGCTTCGAGCTAATCGACGAGGCCTACTGTCCTCCTTGTAGCGAACTAGGGCGGCCGAGGAGGGAGGGCGTTGGACACTTAGTTACTTGTACTTCAATGGCATGCGAGAGCAACGCGGAGGCCTAGCACAAGACAATGATGAGGAACGACTGCCTGCTTGGGGGCATTATCATGTGCAGTTGACGAGGACCAGCAGTGGTGGATTGGAAAAAGATACAAGTGAGGTACCTGCTTATCTACCCCATCTCGATTCCGTGACGACTCCCGTCCTCATGTGAATGCAGTCGCTTTCCGTCCGGCTCCTCAGCCTTGCGGCCTTCCGCCATGGACTCATCGGCGCTTCCAGGTACTCGAGCTCCGAGTTTGTTCCTCCTCCACCGTCGCCCGACGTTGGATTGGACAAGGTCCATCTGATCCATCTCAAAATCCACCTTTTCGAACTCCGGGATAGAACCTTGACCTGACCGTCTCTTACGTCCTCCGTCCCCACCTACGGGCCTGCTCCCTCTGTCGGGCCTTCCGACACCCCCGCCGCTTCCATCGTCAGCGCTTGCTCGAGGGTGTTCTGCAAGCCCTTCAACCCATGCGCGACAGTAGCGTTCGAGGATGTGTACTTCAGTGCGTGGAGATAGGCTAGTTCCCCCCAGCAGGTATGCTCCACTGCGATTGGAATCATGGAGAGACGGTCGCATCATTCGTCTGCCGCTCCATGTCCTCCATCTTGACCTCCTCATCTCCTCCTTCCGGCACCAGCACATCGTGCGTCATCCGCTCGAGGATGTTCTGCAAGTGCTCCAGCCGATCTGCGACGTTGGCGTTCGAGGATACGTGCTGCACGGCATGGAGGTAGGCCAGCTACTCCCAGCATGTCTGCTAGTGGGCGAGCACTCCTCACCAGGGTTGTCGCTGGGGCTCCCCAATACGGGCCGTTGCTAGGGGGCATCACTAGGTGCTCGGGCGTCCCGGAGATACTCTCTCACTTTGTGGTCTACCCCGTTGTCGCTGGGGAGCACCGCTAGGGCGCGGCGCTTGTGCTCTGAGATTTCTTGTCGTGGACAATCGCTTCGAGCACCCGTCCTGGGGTGGAGAATGTCCAGGCCATGCGCGCGTCTTCGTCGATATTGTCGATCACGGGCTGGACGACATGTCCAGTAACGGCGTCGACGCGGTAGTCCAGCTCGTCGTGTATGAACTCCGCGACGAGGTGGTAGGCACCTTTGGCCAAAGCATCGATGTAGCGCTGTCGCTCACTCTGGAGCGATGGGTCGGGCGCCGATGCTGATTGAGTATTCGGAGGCGAGCTCGAGTTGATGGTAAGCGGCTAGAAGAAGGCGGAGTGTGGGCGTTTGCGTGAGGGTTCGTTGCGTGAGGGTTCGTTGGGGGTTTGTGGCTCGCTTCCAGGATATGTGGAGATGGATTGAGGTCGATTAGGCTAGGTGGGCGGGTCTTCGAAGAGAGCCACAGAAAGAATGGGAGGTTGTCGGGGCCTGCGGTGTATAACTGTTGATTGATGGTGTTTACAGTAGAGGGGGATCCTGTTGCTTGGAAGATGTGGTCTGAAGGTTGACACAGGGCTCTCCTTATGTACCGATTGACGCCTCTGGTCCGTTTGCTTCCTTTCCTTGTTGCCTTGAATGAGTCTTTGACCTCTTCCGCAATCCACACAAGCATCGAAACCGCTCGAATCTGCGAGCTACGCAGAGATGGGCAGGCACTCCCTCAGCTTTCACCGTCATCGCTAGGGAGCACCGTTCTGGGGGGCGACGCTTGTGCTCCAGGTTTTCTTGTCCTGTATCCCGCAGGTACTCTCTCAGCTTTCGATCTGCCCCGTCGTCGCTGAGAGCGCGGCTAGGGCACCACTGGAGGTGGAACTTCTCTGATGGAGGGTTGTGCTCCAAGATGTCCGCATCCCGCAGGTACTCTCTCAGTTTCTGGTCTGCCCCATCGTCGCTGGGAGCGCCGCTGGGGGGCTCCACTGGATGGTTGTGCTCCGAGATGTCTTGTCCAGCAACCCAGAGATACTCCCCCAGTTTGAGGTCTGCCCCATCGTCGTTGGTGGGGGCTCCATTAGAGGTTTGTGCTCCGAGATGTCTTGTCCTGCATCCCGCAGGTATACCCCTGGTTTTGGTCTGCCCCGTCGTCGTTTGTGAGGGGCTCCACTAGAGGGCTACGCTCCGAGATATCTTGTCCAGCGTCTCGTGGAGGGGACACCCCCCCTCTCCTCCAGTTCGCGGTCTGCCCCGTCGTCGTCGCTGGGGGGCTTATACAACATCTCGCAGATACTCTTTTAGCTGTCGATCTGCTTCGTCGTCGCTATGGGCACCACCAGGGCCTGTGCTCCGAGACATCATGTCCAGCATGTCGTAGATACTCTTCCAGCTTTCGATCTGTCTCGTCGTCGCTAGGAGGCTTGTCCAGCATCCACAGATACTCCCTCAGCCTCTGGTCTGCCCCTCCATCGCTGTGCGTACAGATGATGGCCACGCGACTTTGGAAGACGTGGTCGTACTTTGGAATCAGATGAGTTGAACGGAGTCATAAGTACAAGGAAGCATTATGTTCAGAAGAGACGACGGAGCGTATAGAATAAGCGAAAGCAGTAGTAGAGAGCCGAGGATCCGCCGACACGTGGAAACGGAGTGTAGTGGTAGAGAATTGTCCGGCACCACGGATACGGGAGGTGCCACGCAATCATGATCTTCAATCGCCTGACGTTCACGGGCGCGAAAGGGTAAAATGTCGAGCGCTTTCTGTTCTCCTGCGAGATCATTTTCTATGTAGTCCTAACGGGAAGATGGCTAGTAGCGGGAGCCTCGGGCTGGACGGGAAGAAGGTGACGCGAGCGTTAGGCTCGACCGGGGGGCGGGGGGGGCGAGATGGTGGGAGCACTCAGGACGAAGCCTTAGGGAGGACGGGAGGAGGGTGGTGGGAGCCTCAGGCTGGACGGGGAGAAGCCCCCCCATCAAGCCTGAGGCTCCCCCCCCCCCCCCCC
>SGQK01000121.1:0-65814 GCA_004216415.1 Aeminium ludgeri
CCCCCCCCCCCCCCCCCCCCTCCCGCAGAACCTCTCACCTCAGCAGTAGCAAAATTTCCCTCTCGCCTGAGGAGGCCCCACGTCGCGTGAACACGCTTTCTCCGTGATGCGTCGGCGTTTCTCGCTCGCTCGCCGTGTCTGGAGGACGGGACGGACGTTTATCTGTGCATGTCGACTTGGCACTTCCGTCTGGTGATGCTGACCCCGGTGATTCAGGGCGCCGACGACTTGGCGACAAAGGCTGCGTGGGCTGTTGTGAAAAAGTGTCCGGCGGGCTCCGGCGCAAGAGCGGAGGCTTCGGGATCCGCGGCCTCGCCGACGACGACGTGGAGCAAGACGTTTCGGGACCTTTGTTGTTTTGGGCACAACTTGATGGTTTCATGCACCGGGGACACTTCACTGTACAGTACTACTGAAGGCCTTGTGATCGGTTCGTATTTGCGCTGGGATCCGAGCCGGCCGGTGCAAGCGCGATGGACCGGTCTTCATAACTGTCGACCGGTTGCTTGGGCGGGCTGGTTTCGGCCCGCTCGTCTGGGGTGAGGTGGTTGTCGAGAGACTTTTCACATGTCTTGACCGGCGCTGCGACTTTCCGGTGATCTGGAGAACGAAGTGTGCGCTGGACCTCACCACGCCCGAAAGCTTACCGGTGTCCAAATGCGATCTTGGTCCAGGTTTGAGTCTTTCAGAGAAGGCGAGCTGTGGGCGTCTCCAGAGCTTCACGACACCGGGTCCGGCTCTTCAGCAAGTTCTTGGGAAGAGTGGAAGAAGCAGGTAAGGATTCTGGTGTGTTGCGGTAAGACCATTCTCTTATGTCTATCTGATTGGCCTATAAATCGCTACATCAGTCACTTGGGAAGCGCGGATATCGCATCGTGATCCCCTCGAGAACGGAGCGCCTTCTCAGCGTCGGGATCTTTGACAGCTTCATCCGCCGCAAGCATCTCGAGACTCTTCTCAACTTTGTCGGAAGGATGGCCCAAACGCTCGTTTGAGCGGCATCTTCCCTTCTCCGGATCGACTTCGCCGCCCTCGTCCGCCACCTCGACATCATCAGAGCCCTGATGTTGACCCTGGGCCGCACCACCTCCCTCAACCGATTCCTTCTTCTTGAAAATACTGAACCCCCCACGCCACCCAGCCCACCGCTCTTCCCACGGGCCCCTCGCAAGCGTGATCAACAAAGCCACCCCAATACTCGCCACGCTATAACTCTGGCTAACCACCCAGCCATCACGCGCATACAGCTGCGCCCCGACCGACGTCCCCGTCAATTGGCCAAAAAAAGTAAACACCATAAACGCTGTATTGACGCGATTGCGCCCCTTGGGTTCGACCTGGAAAATCGACGACCGATTTGCAATCTGCGCCGTCTGCATGCCGAAATCGCAAAACCACGCCTGCAGAATCGGCCCCGCCACCGTCAGCTTCCCCGTGTAGGCGCCGATGCAGATGCCCAGCGTGCTCCAGCCGATGCCCAGCACGACCGAGAACCACGGCACGAAGCGGTCGATCACGTAGCGCGCGTAGAAGGGCGTGAGACACATGCTCGCGATGCCGATGAGTGCGAACAAGCCTATGATGACCGAGTTGTAGTTGTACGGTTCGCCGGCGAGGAGGAACGTCAGCACCGTCCAGAAGCTGGTGAAGGTGGCCGAGGTGAAGAAGGAGATCAGGCACGCTTGCACGAGGACCGGGTGCTGCGTCAGCATGACGAGGATCGACCAGAGCATTTTGAAGTAGTTGAGCCCCGTGTTGGTGGCCGGGTAGTCGGGCATGAAGAGCCACAGGCTGGCGAAGATGGCGTACTGCAGCCCGACCGATAGCCAGTAGACGTTGCGCCAGCTGGTGTAGTTGGTCAGGATGCCCGACAGGATGCGCGCGACCAGGATGCCCATCATGAAGCCCGCGACGACGATGGAGAGGGCCATGGCGCGGCGGTGGGCGGGCGCCAGGTCGCCCACGAGCGGCAGCATGAGTTGCGGTGTGACGGTCGTGACGGCGGTGATGAACTGGATCGCTGCGAAGGCTTCGAACGACGGTGTGATGCAGAGGCCGATGCTCATCGTTGCCGTGAAGAAGACGAGTGTGAGCACGAAGGGGCGGCGTTCAAACAGGTCGCCTAGCGGGCATAGGAAGAACAGCCCAACCGCGTACCCGGCCTGGGCTACGGTGGGGATCTCCGCGACCTTGTCGTAGGCGACGCCGAAATCGTCGGCTAGGATGTTGAGGATGGGGTGGTTGTAGTAGAGGTTGGCTACCTGCGGTCGTTCGTAAGTCGTGTCCCAGCTAGATGGGTTGGTATCAATTGCCACTCACCGTGAAAGCACCGGCAAAAGCGAAGAGGATGTTCAACCCCATGGAGAATTTGGGCGGCTGCTCCGGGTCCCAGCGACAGCGTGGAGGGACCCAGAACACAGCGTCGTAGCAGCGTCGCCATAGCGTTTTCGGAGCGGTGCCATGCTCGTCTTTCGTGCGGTCGCCATTGATAGACGGGCTGTCGCCGCTATCTCCCGGCGACGAAGGGGAGTGGCGATTTCCTCCCACCCCGCCTTCGGCCGCCCCCTCAGCGTTCACCGAGGAGAGAGCATGGCGCTTCGCTGTCGGCTCTACCATTCTATGGATGCGACGAAGCCTTCATGACAACCACGAGAAATGACAGAACGAGGCCTGGGTAACATGCAATTGAGAAAAGTCGTACTACATTACGCGGGCAACCCAAGTGCCATTCATTATTGCCGGCGTATGCGTCGCAGTCCGCCAATGAACAACGCCCGCGGCCGTCTCATGCGGATCCCTTGCCCGCTCGGTGTCCGATAACGCAGAACGCCAAACCCGTACAAACTCATGAACGCGTGAAGCAGCATTTTTCATGCTTCAACGCAGCAACCGAGCAACGATTTTGAACGCCATAGAAACCCCCCTACACCATCGACCACTCCGATTCCGAACTCGCACCCACCGAGCCCTCGCCCGAAGCAGCGGCTCGAGATGCAGTCGCGCTTCTCCGATACGCGAGCCGCTGAGGAAGATTCTGCGAGTCCATCAGGCGCACTTGAGGGAGCGGCTCGTCCTCGGAGTCGTCGCCGACTGAGAGTGTGTTTGAAGAGGCCGGCTTGTCGATGATCTCGTAGTCGGAATCGGTGGAGCTCGCTTCCCCCGGCTTCTGCACCAGCTCGCCCTCGCCCTCGTCCTCACCCTTGTGCAAGTGCAAGCCCAGGAGGCCGGTGAAGAACTTGGGGCGAGGTGGCGGAGAGGGGTCGGGCCAGTCTTCCTCCACTTCTTCTTCGTCTTGTTCCTGCGCCGGGACCGCAATCGTCTGCGTCGACTCTCCAGCCCCGTTCCCCCCTTCAGCGCAACTACTCTGCTTCGACTGCTGCAGCGCCAAAAGTGCAGCAAGAGCTCTCGATTTGCCGATGTTCCTCTCTTTTGCGTGAGGATTCTGTTCCGACTGCCTCTCGGCCAGAGGATTGACGTGCGCGGCCGCCGGGTCCTCTCGCGAGGCGTACGTTTCGGGGTTGTAACGCTGGTACGGCATCTGGATGATCGCAGCCGCGGCTGGAGATCTTGGTCAGCATATTTATCCCGCACGGGGAATGTGGGAGCATTACTCACTGTCATTCTGGAAGTCTCGCTGCAAGTTGACTTTGCAGAGGTCCTGGTTGAACGGCCTGAGCTCGCACGCCAGCTCGCGGAACTCGGCGTCGTCGGCTAGTCCGTGCTGCGCGAAGAAGGTGACGCAGTAGTTCAAGATGGTGTCGACAAGGGCGCCCGATGTGCTCGGGTCCTCGTAGATGTAGCGGATGGCTGCGCATAAGTCGACCGCTTTTTCCGAGGACATGTGCCCCCACTCGCACAGGCGCAGGACGTAGAGGAACGCATGCTTCTTCAGGTCTGCGAGGTCGTAGATGGCGCCTAGGCGGTGGAGCTGGCAGTGCAGAAGGAGAGAGGGCGCTGGTATCTTGGAAAATCGAGAGAGGCTCTGTGGACTTGGGGCGGTTGCATAGTCTCCTGTGTAGAGGAAACGGATGAATGGCAGCGCAGTAGCCGACGTGAGGGTGTCGAGATGAAGATACGGCCCTGAGCGGGATTCCTCGAAAGCCAGAGCGAGTAGGAACGACCGTCGTGCGATCTTGGCTACGTCGATCTCGCGGATGGTCTCGATGGTACCGTCTTCTCTGCTGAAACTGATGGTTGCGTCTCGCTCCCAGCCCTCCTGCAGGAACGCCCAGTCTGATTTCGGTTCTAGTAGAGGCTGCTCTTCTCGCTCCCTGCGGTCAAACGGCGCATTCTGCTGTGGATGAGCCTGGCTGTATCGCCATACGGCGGCGATTGCGTCTTCCGGGCGCGGGCCACCTGAAGGGACGGCGGGAGGTTCAGGAATACCATGGCGCGGCGGCATCTGTGTGGTTGCATTGAGTCGCTCGAGCAGTCTGCGTTGCTTTCTCCTTTCTGACAGCGATTGAGACATTGCCAAAGGACCCGTCATTGCGCGAGGATTGTCGTCAAGAGAGAAGCCCCAGTGATCTATCATGTCGTCCATTGCTCCAAAGTAGGAGCCTGGTGGGATTCTTGTTACCTGGCCGCGCCGTTTCGAGAGTTTAATTCTCGAGTCACAACCTTGCCAGCAGTACAGACGGCTCAGGTAGCCAGCGAGGCTGAGCAAGGCCAGTTGAGCAAGTCAATAATGTGTGGGCACAGCCGCGGGAGCCGTGTCGTTGCCAACTTCATTCCTGGCTAGTTGGAGGATTTACCCCTCCTTGGCCTGTCACAAGCGCTCAGAGGTCACTTGTATCCTGTCTTGCACGTGAGTGGCGATTTGCTGAGCTTTCACCGGTCATGCCTGATGCCAATGCGCGCTCTCGCTCTTGTTGGACGGCTGAGGCCGATACCGAGGTACCTCCCGTGACTGGGTGATTGTGGAGGCCTCAGAAACATCATAAATGTATTCATGGCGGGGGAGCGTTAAGAAACAGTAGAGCTCGCTCTTTGTCATCTCCAGGCCGAGAATAATGCGACCAATTTCCAATGCGGCGGAGAGGGGTGGAGCGCCTCATGAACAAGCCGAGTGGTCGAACACGTGGCGCGAGTCATGTCGGTAAACTGGGTGAGATAAGGTAGAGCCTTGCGAGCCTCGCGAGCCTTGTCAAAATTCACTGCCGATTTGAGATGAGGTCCTTGATCCTGTCGCAGCTTGCACGGGTATTGATTGGGTTTTAGGATTTCTTTGGCCTTCAGAAGCGAACCTAGGAGATAACGCTTCCATCAAAATATCGTTGGTAATCGTTGAGCCTGTTATCGACAAGCGATAGGAGAGCAAAGCTCTAGGGTCGTAAGTCAGCCGGCCATTGATTTCTCGACTCCACTCTACCATTGTCTCTCCTGCCCTCGGGTCACGCAAGGCTGGGGCCCAACTGACTGCCTTGATATGCAGGCAACTTCAACACTTTCGAGCAAAGTGTCAAGGACGAGCTGAACTCTGCTTGACTGGCATAGAGTCAGCGGTCTGCAAACTTGCGCGCACCATGGGATTCTTCTCAATCTTACCCGAGTCGCTCGACTTCATCGAGGCCTGGCTCGTCCGCCTGTTTGTGCGTGTGCAGGCCGATTCATTGAATCGCCCCGAGAAATGAACATGGCTAACGTACAACAGCTCATGCTTGCAATAGCGGCAATCGGACCTTGGATGCTATTTCTACTCTACGATGTGCTCCTCTACTTCTGGCGAACGGCGACGTACGAGCTTCCGTATCTGGGAGGACGCGCTCGAGGCCGGCAGAGGCCACGAGCACCAAGTCTGACAGAACGACCTGACGGCCACAAACGGCGCATGAGTATCGCCGGGACGCGGCAGCCTGTGGTGGTCGATGAGGCAGGGGATGGAATGGAAGCAAAATCATCGGGGGCCGTTCAAAGGACACCCTATCAATCGGTCCGAGAGGAGACATGACCAGCGACCCGCGAGCTGCCATGCTTGAGCGACATAGCTCTTGATCAGCATGCCAAAATCGTCAAGGGAGACTTCTTGATTCAACTAACGCGTCGGCGGGATGTGCGACACAGTCGCCTGTGTGCGCTCCGTAATGCCCCATACAAGTGCTCGCGGGGGGTGGGTCTGGAGACTTCGCTGTCTGACAACCTGCACGCAGCCGGAGAGGCGATCGCTTTGGTCACGAACACTTTCAGAAACTTACGTTACACGAACGGTCAGGAACTACATCCTCAAGGCAACGACAACAAGCTGCTCGCGTAAGTCTGACGGCAGGACGAAAAGGCGACGGCAACGTTTCGTATCCTCAACGAGCACCGAGTTCACGGTCGTGGCTGTTTGCATGACATGAGATTCGTCGCCTTTGCCTGCGTGCCCTTCGCACAGCACATCCTTCAAACTCCCGGCGATCGACACAAGGCTGAGAAGTCCTTGCTTCGCCACCGCTCGAGATGCTCGCGGAAGCGCTTTTGGCTATCCCGCCTCCCCCGGTGTCAGCCGCCTTTCCCCGCCGGATACGGGCATAAGACTGCAAACTGCATGTCTAATTGGACCTGCCCCCTTGTGTCGGTCAACGCGGGTACTGGAGCACATGAGCTGAATTCGCCACCGCAGCACGACGATGATGGGACACACCGCTGCGGGCTCATAATAAAATGATTCGGGGAAGTTCTCCATTCTGCCTTCCTTCTTCGACTACCATGTTTCCTGATTCGAGCAACGGTACCAACGACTGCAATCCACACCATGTCATACTCTCAGCGGCATCCCCGACGATTCATGAACCCCAGCACGCTTCGCTCTGCGCCCTCTTCCCTTGTTGGGCGTGCTCCAGGCTTCGCAACCGGGGACTACGGCTCTTCCCACGCCACGCCTCCCTACCAAGTGAATCGACCCGAACGCTATGAAGAATCCTACGATGAGCTTCGACGGCCCAGCTATGAGACGGCCCCACGCTATCGCCACGAAGACTACGACTACGCACGCGTGCAAAAAGTCTCGGCCGAAGACATGATGCGAAGGTGAGTACATGCGGCGGACCCGCCAGCTCGACGCCTCTGACTCGCCTCAAGACGCGACCACGACGCCGAACGTCGCAACGGATCGATCATGAACCTGTCGGAACACGCCAAACTCTGCCCCAAAGTGACCTCGTACCACGACTACCCCTCGGATTTCAGCCACCCCAAACGAGTCGAGGACTTCAAGCACATGAGCGACTCACAGCTTGACCGCATCATGACCGACTACGGCCTGGATTCGCATTCGAGTGGCTACGACGATGATGATTATTATGGGTATGGAAGCTCTAAAAGGGAGCGGTGTAAGAACCTCGTCGACCTGTTTGATCATCTCGGTGCGCTCGAGTTGGCGGAGGCACTGCGTGACAAGCTTCGCCGCCATAGAGGCGGGCGAAGACACGACTATGATCGACATGTGAGGTATAGGTGATACGGCACTACTTTACAACAAACTCGTGATCGAAACCCCTTTTTCCCCCTTTCAAACGTCGACCAATACCAAGCTTTCTGATACGTCCGCAACGTAGGGTCGGTCTTGTTCCACTCGAGAGAGTGGAGCACCAGTCATTTAGGATGACTGGGCAGTGACCACTCAGGCGGCCGTGATACTAAGACACGACTTTTCAGGGTCGTCTTCTGCTCGTTTGATGATGAAAGATCATGGATTATCATCATACATGAACTAATGCGGCTTCGTTGCGCCGAAGCTACTGCACATGTTCACGGGCAATCTATCCCGGAGTGGAAACTGCAGGCGGGCTTGGATAGGCCAACTTGGCCGAAATGTAAGTTACATCGGTACCTCGCTGCTTAAATGCGTCGATCTCGCATCGTGAGTCTTTACTACTCTTCCTCATGTGAATCGAGACTCTTCGATATCGAACCCGGTGCCTCATTGTTGACCGTCCACTCGAAAGGATTCCTTGTTTGTCAACCATGCATCATGATATTCTCAACTTCAGCCCTCATCCTTTCTTGCGCAAGCTCCAAGTCAGAAACATCCCGATCTTCCTCGTTGGGTGCGTTCTGGTTGCACTGTCGTTCGTGATATTCCGCCTATACCAAAGGATAAAGAGGCCTTCAAGCTCGCTGGACGAAAAGCAACAGCAAGTTCACAACGACCCTTACCTCGACATCGAGCCTCTGCTCGACTTCGACTGGAAGTCCACGCCCCCAATCAAACTCCGCCCATTCAAACCAAATTACCACCTCACGATGGGTCAGCAGAATCCACGCTACTGTCCTCAAGTAAAAACACTCACGCTCTCTAACAGCCCTCGAGCAAATCCCACTCTCCAATCTCGTCGAGATCGACTCAACCTATCTCTCCCGCCTCGCCCTACGCCGCGAACTCCTCGATGTCCACCCCGACGCCACCCATCTCGCGACTCCAGAAGCCACGCCTGCCATTGACGAGCTCTACACATGGCTCCTACGCGTCTATCTCCCCCGTCGCTTCCCCACCATGTACGCCCTGCACCCGCTCAACGCCGCGAACCCAATGTCCCTCCACGACAGAGTCCTTGACGAGCACATTCCCCTCCGTCCCCTTCCATCGCCACGCGAGGCCCTCCGTACCCTCGGACGCCACATCGACACCGACTTCTTGATCCTGCTCCCCTCCCTACCCTCAGCATCCCCTGATCAGCCATCGCCCCAGTCGACCTACCACCTCAAAGCCTTCACCACCACCTTCCCCTCGGGCTTCTCCACAGCCTCCAAACTCAACCTCTCCCTCGCCGCCATCCACACCCCCGTTCCGCGTTACAAGCCCAAGCTGTCCAAATCCATGGACCGCTTCTTCGCGCGCCTCCCCGCCGGCCAGTGCGTGCGCCGCGCCAACTGGGCCGTCACCACGGACGACACGCTGTTCGCCGAGGGCGGGACGCACTTCCACACGCACGACGACGACGCCGACGACGCCTCGAAGGAAGAACGCGAAGCGGCGTGGCAAGCTCGCATTGCGGCCGAGCGCGAGACGGTCGATGTGAGCGCGTGCCGGCTGCGTGTGGAGAGGCAGACGTTGCACCGGCTGCCGGAGACAGGGGCGTTGGTCTTTGCGTTCAAGACGTATCAGTACGGGCTCGAGGAGGTGAAGCAAGAGGGTTTGGGTTGGGAGCTGGCGGACGCGGTGGAGGGGCTGGGGAAGGGCAGCGTGCCGGAGATGGAGGTGTATAAGAGAGGAGTCGTGTGGGGGGAGAAGGTTTGTGAGTTTTTGAGGGGCTGAGGGAGGGAGTAATCGAGATTCTATCTTCGAAGTGAGATCCATGGGTCTTGTTTCCGCTAGATTGCACGCAATGAGGGTTCAAAGCACTGATGGCTGCGTCATTCTTCGCTGTCTCCACAAAGCAATTGCGAGGGGCCAGATGGAACGCCAAACGCCGCCCATTAATAGGAAGAAAGATTCCATATGGGGCGGGAGAGAAAGATCGTGACTCAGCATGCTTATAAAATTCCATATAGACAGGACAGATTCTTCACAGTATCCTGCGGTTCAGCCGCCTGTTCTCCCTCTGCCTCTTCTGCTTCCGCTCATCTCTTCTCCGCTTCTTCCAACCCCGGTTCAAGTCACCCCGATGCTCGTAAAACCACTTGCGGAAAGCACTCTCTCCCCCTCGCTCTTCGCCATCGTTCTTTGATGCGCCGGCAGCAGCTTGCGGCGCATCTTCAATCGGCTCGTCGCCATCTTCCGATTCTTCGTCACTCTCGCCCTCCGCTCGTCGAGAGAATGGGAGGCTGAAACGACGGCTGATAGCAGCCGTCTCCGGCGTGGGCGCTGCAGAACGATTGCCCCTCGTCTCGAGATCGCGTTTCGTATGAGGGGTTTGAGGAGCACCGTTGACAGCCAGATCTTCGTCTTCTTCTGCGGCGCCGGTGAAGAAGCTGAAGGATGTCTCGATCGGTGGCGGCTTTTGTCTGTCTTGCCCGCTGCTGGACGCTGGTCGCTTGTACAATGCCTCCAAAGGATGCACTTCTTTTCGCTGCGAGGTTTCTGCCATCTCCGAATCGAACTTGGCTGCGTCTTGTTCTGCAGATGAATTCGATTCCGAGTCAGAGTCGGCTGCTGCTTGGGACGAGGAGTCGTCGCTTTTGTCGGCCTGGGCTGCATCATATGCGTCTCCTTCGGCACTGCTCGAGGCTTCGCTGTCGTGCACGCTCTTTTTCTCCACACTCTCCAAAAGGGATGCAGTCTTCACAGGGGTGCTTTGCGACTTCTGCTTCGTGGGCGTATCGACGACATCTTTGCCTTCTGCTGCATCACTTCTGGATCGTTTCTGGCGCTTGGAGGGTCTCTCAGACTCCACGACCTCGCCAGCATCGTTCACCCAGCCCTTTCCGTCTTCGTACACCGTCGCGCGAGGAGCAGTACTCTCGACGGCGATGTTCATTGCTGGCTTCTTGTTCTTGCTAAACTCCTCCACAACTGTCTGCGTCTTGCCGCCCTTTCCTTTGTCGGCCTTTTTCTTCTTCTTCTTGTCTTTTTTCTCGGAGCTTTTCGACTCAGCAGTAGTCGCGGTGGGCGGCAGATTCGTCTTGAAGCGCATTTTCTTGTCGTCTAGCCCATGGTCTTCCTGTTCAGTTTTCTCACGCTTTCTCCTCTCTTTTCTGGCTGCTTTCGCATCCGCTCCATCTTCAGTCCAACCGCGCTTGACATGCCTGCCTTCCTCGAGCTCATGCCCTGGCAGCACACCGTCTTCTCGCTTCCTTCGCTCCTTCTTCGCCTTCTTTCTCGCCTTCTTCTCCGCTTCCTGGTCATCATCGCTGGCTTCCTGCTTGCGCTTCTTCTCCGGTCTGGCCTCCTCAATCTTGACTTTGCTGCCTTTCAGCGTCGATCCGTTGAGTCTGTTCTTCATCTTTTTGGCTTCCGCTGCTGGCAGTTCGAGGAAGCCGAAGCCGCGCTCGGGGAAAGTTTCCAGAGTATGAAAGGAAATGTCGCCGGCGAGTGGCTTGACCGAGGGCGGAAGGAACTTGTCGAGTAGCTCTGCGTTGAAAGGCGTTATGTGCAAGCGTACACGATCGTTGTCCACACTTGAGTCGACCACAGCGCTACCCATGCTCCACGGAGAGTCTTTTGACAGCCTCCTGCTGCTGGCTCGCACAGAGAAATGGACGCGCAAATGGGCAGGCTTTTCTAGGAAATTCGGTCGGCGACAATTAGAAGAGCAAAAAGAGCTCTAGCTCGCTTAGATTCGGCCCGCCTCCGCAAAATGCCTATCGGGTGCTCCCGATCAACCGTCGGCCCGTACCTTAGTGACGGGTGGTTCGAGCTAAAGGTGAGTTAACGACGTGCGATGCCTCTCCAGCTTCCATTGACAGGACACCGATCCAAGTACCATGGCAAGGTCAAAGTGGCAGGTTGTGCTCGCCTTCCTCTCGTTGCTCGCAATAGCGCTGGCAGCCTGTACGCACACCCTTCCTCCAACCGCATCGAGCACTAGCTGAACTCCGATAGCACCGACATCCTTCTGCAAATGCACATGCTTCACGAATTCCACCATCATACCGCTCGACGACACTCAGACCACATCAAAGTCCGATGACGGCAGCAGCAGTGAGCGCACGCGAACATGCAGCGACTGCACAAAGAAGTTCTGCCTTGATTACCACCTTCCGATCTGCAACGACGCGAAAGACGACGATGTCTTCACGACCTGCTTTCAGAGGGACAGTTTCAAAGATCAGACGGTGATTTATTTGTTTGTGATAGCGACAGTGGGATTGCTTGCGTGGGCAGGAGTGAAGCCATGGGCACAGAAATGGCGAGACAATGCAAGAGCGAGGCATTCATATGCGCCGGTGGGGGGAGAAAGAACGCGGGGTTAGTCGCGGAAATGAAGTGACGAGCATCGCAATACCTCGTGAAATGATACAACTTGGCGAAGTGCTTCTGCAAGGACGAGTTTACTGGTGCCATCTCCATCCTGTCCACATCCATGAATCGACGACCCTGTGAGGAGACACGGGCAGATTACCTAGGCGCAACGACCCCGCTGTCAGAGAAACCGTGCTTTCAATTTCTGGAACAGGCAACCAGGTCTCGAGTCCTCGCCTGTCAAAAACTCCCTGCTTACAGGAACAGCATCAACGCAAAGCAACCCGCCAAGGCCGCCACCATCGTTGCGACGAGTTTCTCGCCCAAAAATGTGACAGTCCCTCCGCTGCTGGGGCTCGAGCCGCTGCCGAACGTACTAGTGATGGCCCCGGTGTACTCAAGCTGGCCCTCCGTATCAGCTGGTGCCGTGCTGCTGCTTCTGGCATCCACCACCACGACGCTGGTTATTACTGAGGGCTGTGAGGCAGCGTCGCTGTGGCTGGCTGGCGAAGACATCGAGAGCGAAGTGAATTGCGCATTGTTCGACGTGGCGATGCGGTCAGAGTTAGAGGTGATCGCGGAGGCTGTTGTGTTTCTTGCGGCCTCTGTCGAATATTCTGACGCCGTGGGTTCGGAGATGGTGCTTGATGCGTGGCTAGAGTTTGCGCTTCCATGATTGGCCATGACAGTGGCTAAGACCGTTGTGTGCACCACCACCATGCCATTGGTGTACTCTGTGGAGGCCTGTCTCTTCAGTGCACCTGCACGGAAATCGTCTCCAGGTCGCGAAAGTCCGTCATTGCTCCCACTAGTCTCCTCAGCCTCAAGGGGCAACTTCTTTGGCGGACGGTCTCTCCCCGGTACGATTTCGCCGACGCCTGTATTGGCTGGTCCAGATAATTTCGCGTCCGTTCGCTGTCTCTGCTCTGCTCTGGCCGGGCACGAGATAAATCCGCCAGGTAATGAGACGCTGCAAGAATGGAGAAGAGTACACCATCCAGTTGGTTTGCATGGCGCCGGACTGGATGGCTCCGTCTGCGATGATTTGGTGGCAGTCTCATGCGTGCTCGAGCGTGTGGTTGTGATGTGTGTGGTGTCGCTGAGATCCACCCCCCCACGATAATCTTCCGAGACGAACGAAGCTGTGTGCGAGGGCCCAACCGTGGCGTCGTCATCTTTCTCTGGACTGAACAGACCTTGGGCGCCTCCATGAGCCTCCCATGTCTCGCCGATTGGAACGACGGAAGGGTCGCGCGGCGCAACGTAGTCCGAATGTGTGTGCGTGTCGTGCGGCGGAGCAGTAGGAATTGCGCATTGCCAACAGCAATCTGCTTTTCTCAGATTCAACCTCTTGCCTCTCTGCGCAATCTTGATCGGCTCACCGTCGCTGTCAGGGCGCGCGCAAGGCGTTTGAGAGGTCCCGAGACCGCTTAGCAACGGTGATGCGAGGGACTTCGTTTGCTGCATGTCTCCGCCACCAGTTTCTGGCAGAGCCCCTCTGGTACGTCCAACTTGCAGAAGCATTACGACGAGCGCGAGGACGGCGTGCAACGATCGCATCTTGATACCGACCGATTGGGTATCTGGCAATCGGAATGAGCGTTTGATGTTGGCGTTGACGAGAAAGGAGTCGTGTTGACGAGAAAGGAATCGTGTTGGCGGGAGAGGAATCGTTCTTGGTGTTCCAAACGAACAGGGCAACTGAAGATCGCTCGTCGAAGTTCACTTTGGCAATTCTTGAAGATGCTTCGGTGCACTGTCGTGTTGAGGGGCCTGATTCAGATGAGATTTGGCCTTGGCCGTGTCAGATGTCGTTGCCTTGGATACCGTGATTCGCGGCGATGGACGACGGGAACTGAATTAGATTACCATAGCACGAGCACGAGGGGCATGCAAGATGTGAACTGAGTGCATGGAGGTTTCAAAGAACGCTGAACAGGCAAACTTTCAATAGGGAATGCCATTGAATGCATAACATGGAAACCTTCACGGGCTCAAATGACCTTGCTCATCGTCCAATATCCCACGGTCACCCTCAAGTCAGACCTTACAACACCATCCTCACTTTCAGGCGATCGGTGCCTTCCATATCCGCCTGCATCGACATGAGCTCCGGCAGATCCCACGTCACGTTCACATATCTGCCCGCCAGCCATCTCCGTTGCTGAGATGCCAAGTAGACCATGGAGTCTGCACTCAATTCAGGCGTTTCCACAAAGACTATTGACGAGTGTCAACAGCAGCCTTTTGAGCCACAATCACCAGGAGAGCAACTCACCCTTTTTCAAGTCATCGTCCAGTGGTCCCGCTCCTCCAACCAGGTCGGTCAGGACGTTGCCAGGATGGATGCTGAGGGCGACCAGGCCTTGATCTTCATTCTCCTTACTCACGAATTCCATCAAGCGAGTGACAGCCAGCTTCGAGGTCTGATACGCGCTCACACCAGGCATCACGACGTGGGCTCCGACGCTGCTGACGGTGATGATTGTTTTGCGCTCGCCCTTCAACAGCAATGGAATGCAAGAACGACAGACCAGATACGGTCCGCGCAAGTTAACGTCGATCGATATCAACCACAGCGCGGGGTCGCTGTCTGCCACGGATCTCATCTCTCCAAAAGTTCCGGCATTGTTGATGAGGATGTCGAGCTTTCCGAACCGCGCGTCGATCTGTTTGGCAGCTGCTTCCACGCTGGCTACATCGGTCACATCCATCTTCATTCGCAGGACTTCAGGCTCGCTCCTTCCTGCGTTGGCGGCGGCTTCTTTGATGCTCTTTTCCACGGCAGTCAGGTCCGAGCGAGCGGCGATGGCAATCTGGGAAGCTCCAGCTTTGGCGAAAGAAACAGCTGTTGCACCGCCTATACCTCTCGAAGCTCCACTGATGAATACTGTTTTGCCTGACAGATCGCTCTTCAACGGGTCAATTTCTGCGTTCCTGTCGTTGTGGATCTGCTTGGTCATGGTGTAGTCGCCTGCGAGCTTTAGCGACGTTCGATCAATGGTCCTTACAGAGTAACTCACCTGGGCCCTCTAACGGATTCTTGCTTCCCTGTGGCGGCGGCATGATGTCATTCGTACCTGAATAAAGGAAAAAAGGGCCGTGGTGATGGCTTTTGGGCTTGGATTCGAGAAGTCAAGGAGCGATTGCAGATGGATTGTGGACTGATTGTTACGTTGCCCTGGTTTCAGCGGCAGCCTGGAGAAAAGTCGAGCTGGGACTTGAACCCGATAGCTGACTCACTATTATACTTGTGCCTGGCTACGGTGGATGTAAGCACATGGCTGCGGACCTGTCCACAAGATCTAGGTCAGCAATTGCACGGACTTAGCAGGCAGTCTACGTCCGGACTCATGGGTAGAAGTAGTACATTACTTGCGCGGATTTAGCTGGCAATCTACGTTCAGACACACGGGACGGGGCCACATTTCGGGGCCAGTAGTGAATGGGCGGGTTAAGAACTGTCGGTGAAGTCTATGGCAGAGTCATGTATAAGATGTTCATGCCCTTACCTGAACAAGGTGCTCGAGGCTCTCGAGACCTTTGATGGCTTCCTGGTCTGTCGATGAATCCGGGAAATACCACCCTCGTCCCTTTCCTGTCATGCTCAAAGGGCAACTGTGGTCCCCGCAATGGAGTGTTTGGATTACACATGTCAGCCTTGGAGTCCACTGCATCAACACGTAGAGCGACCTCGAGAGCGGCTGTAATACTACGGAATAGGGTCTTCTGGTATTGTCATTGGTGTTGGAACGGTCTGACCTTCGCCCCTCAGCTAAGCTTACGACATGTAGCATGGATTGTTCAGTCCCGATACAAATCCTCCAGGTGAGCGACCATGCGCCTCCGTAATTCCGTCAGCTGCGCCTGCGTGACATACGGACTCCATTCTGCCCTTGAGCCTGCCTGCTGCCTGGCAAGTCCATCGTCGTTGTCGTGAACGATGTAGCCCGGCTCAGTGCCAAAGAACGGCACGCCGAGCCCGTTCAGTTCGGCAGTCATTGCAGCTTCCATCTCCTGCTGGGCGAGAAATATCTTGCGGTCGAGCTTTGTGAGTTCGGCCGCGTGGTTGGCAGGGGTAGCGACGTCACTTGATTGAGGACCTGTAGACCCTCCAAGCGACTGCAAGATTGAATGAGCCTGAGCGGACGATGCTCCTCGGTTGCTTTGTGCGGTCTTGAGGCCTTGTCGCTCTGTGTACCATCGCAGTTCGTGCTTGCGCTGGTCTGCCATCATCTGGAAGGACTGTCAATATGCCCGCCTTTGATAGCCAGAACACTCAACTAACCCTTCGGATTGTGGCGCCGAACTGCTCATTCTGTTGAGCGATCTTGGTGACGCATCTCAATCCGTGAGGCCAGGATGTTATGGTGGCTGGGTCGATGTTTTGTCTTGCAGCTGGAGGTGCTGCGCGGGACCGAGGCTTGATGCGCGGATCCTGGGTCTGATGGGTGGGAGGTCGTTCTTGTTGCTGGCTCGGGTTCTCTACTCTGTCTTCAATCGCCTGAGCATCTTTGTCTGCCTGCACGGCAGGCGCAAATTTAGCAAGAGTCGCTAGAATTGACTGCAAGTCTGCAGGGCGATTCGTCATGGCCAGAGTCAGCGTCCGACTATGTACAGACAAATGTATTAAACGTGGAGGAGTCGTTTTCGAGGAAGCTGGCGGAGCAAGGAGGCAAGCAAGTCCGCTCCAGTCGAACCCTTTATTAAACTGCCTCGCTGCGTTGCTGCGTTGCGTGACGCAGCGGGGAGAGCTTCCAAGGAGGTTGGCAGGAACCCAAACCTTATGACATCAAAAAAGATTTTAGATTGCCGCAAAGACGCAAAAATTTGGACAGTATGGGAATTGAACCCATGACCATTCACAGAATGCAAGAAAATGCGAAGCGAATATCATACCCCTAGACCAACTGCCCTGCATGGAAATGCAAGAAGCAGGAACGTATAAGACTTTTGTTAGATCGACCTCCGTATGATTCAGTGACTTGCAAAGCGGCACCTTGCACGTACACTCAACTCAGTCAGCCCATGCGGCAATGCCTTGATAGAGCAACAGTAGCTCTACATGATAGCGTTCTGGCGCATGAATGCGGATGCTGATAGCACACAAGCCAGCTCTGTTGAAGCGAGCCAATGCAAGAGGAAATACACGTGATTGCACCCTCTCGAACAGGAGACAAACAGAAATGGTAACCCACGGTCAATGAAGTTTCCCTGCGCCTTGATGTTCTTGAGTTCCTACACTAACAGACCTGCGGGCTGTTACTACTCGCGGGATTCTAGGTACTATGCTTGTCGCCCCTTGGCTGGCTGCTACGACAAAGACAGGCGCTGACCATGAAGTCACATCGCGATCCATCTACGGAAATATTAAACCTTCGTTCGTTCAACGGGCGAGAAGTGCTTGTCCGATAGGGAAGAGGTCAGTGGGTTGAGATGTGGAATACTTGTAGCTTACTACTGTAGCTAGGATCTTCACGTAACATGCATTGCCAGATTTGTTGAGACGAGCTCAGCCTGATTTTCCAAGACCAACGACCCCGATCAGAGTTTTTGGTACATCAAACTATCCTAAGCACCTTTTCTTAACGCCCAACACCACCGTGATCGTCACCTTCGCTCTCCGCCGGCCTGTCCCCTTGAAGCTGATGCTGATGCTGATTCCCTAACGCCTTGTCGTCAAATGGCACGCGAGGATGCTGTTGCTCCGCTGCCGCCGTCGTCCGCGCCCGCCGAGCCTGGATCAACGACCGCCGCTGAAGCGCTAGAGCGCCCTGTCGGGTGACCAAGCCAGTCGCTGCATTACGCTGCGCCAGAGCAATAGTCGACCACGACGGTAGCCGAGTCGTTGATGAGGTCGTCGAACGAGAAGTCAAGCGGCGCGCTGAAGCTTGCGTCAAGCGCGCCATCCGCGAAGGCGAAAGGCTCCAGATCGCGGTCAGGATCGTCGAGTAACAGGTCCGAAGGTTGTGAGTCATGAGAGCCAGGAAGAGGGTGGTCCACCATGTATTTGTGAGGAGCGAAGCCGGGGTGGGGTTCTTGCTGCTGCTGCGGCTGCTCGACCGACACTGCAGGTCGCACAACATTGCTGCAGAATGTTGTGTCTGGTCGGGCAGCGAGAGCATGGACGGCTTGGAGTCCAGGTTGTCGAAGGCTGGTGGGAGGATGGTGGGGAAGGTCTGGTCGGTGGGTTCTTGTTTGATGTCGACAGGGTGGTCGAAGAGAGTGTCGTTAGGCGACGCCGGGCTTGCCGCAGCATCGACCGAGCCTCTTGACTCGATGAGTGAGGGTGCTGGTGTGGAAACGCTAGGGTGATGTTAGCATGGAACCGTTGCAGGTGACGCCATATGGATCGTGCACATACCCGTCGGTGCTCAGCGTGACCTCGGGGAGAACAACGTTGGACGGTAGGGGACCGTGTAGCTTCTCGTACGCCTCGAGTTTGGCGTTTGCACGAGCGAGAGCAACAGCTAACGTCTCTGTTTCTTGTCGCTTACGCTCCCTACTGTTGTGGGCGGCAGCGCGGTTGCGTTTTATCCGCTCTATCCGTCGCTGTTCCTTTTCGTCGTCCGTCTTGGCTCGTTTTCGGGGCGGAAGGGTTGTCTTGGGCTCAGGCAGCTCCTGACCCCATGACTTCCGTTTCTTCGCCGGTTTGGACTGCACGACGACAGGGGCTGGAGAGTCTTGTGAGGCATCGTCTTCATCGTCGTCGAAGGTGTCATCGTGAGGGGGAGGAGTAGAAGAATGGAGGTCTTCGAGCTTGAGGAAATCGTGGTGATTTGATGCGCCCATGATGTCAGAAGATGGCTGGCTGGCGGTGAGTTGAGAAGTGGACTCCATGGCGGGCTTGACTGCAGGGTACGGGCTGCATATGGCTGGAGGAGTTGGCGTGGCGGTCGAGGACAAGTGTTGTTCGGAGGGGGCGGCGAGCGGGCTTTTGAACACGTCGCCGCAAGGAGGGCCAGGCAGGCACAAAGGGGGCTTGGCGGCAAGGGGCTGAGTGCGCAATCCGCGGGCCGGAGCGGCTGACTCCCGATCGCCGACCTTCGATCCGACTCCACTTCCTGCGGCGACGCTGGGCTGTTCGTGACAATAATAATAGTAGCGGCACATTAAGGAGCGTGCATGCGCATGGAGCGGAGGGTTGGTGTGAAAGTGTCCTCGCGACGATTTAGGATCCTACGTGAAAACGCAAACATCCAAACCGAAATCCAGCGACAAGAGAACACACTTGACAACAGTCTTCGCTCAACTACTGTACGTACTTTACGTACGAACGGTGCGAGCAAGGTACGGAGGTTTCGCGTTTAGACGCACACGGACGGACGATTAGTCGTACCGTTTGATCCGGCTACAAAATGTACAATCTTGTCGCCTCGAACATTTTCAGGCCAGGTGTTACCATCGCACAGATCTAGACTCGTGACACACTCGCAAAATGACGATGATGGCGGGAGTGAGTCTTCCTTTGTGACGCCCGAGCACAGGCACCGACTTGGAAGACGGCGATGTTCCCGGATGCCGCAGGCTTCATGATTCCCTGACCGTGGCGTTGACACCTGTCCCAGCATACTGTCAAGAACACGTAGTTGAGCGAGAAGTCAGGAGTCACGATCACTGGCCCGACCCCCCATAGCGCTCCTGAGCCAGCGCCTTCAGCATGTCCATGGTCTTCTCCTCCTTCTTCCGCGTGACCTTCAATCGATCCTCCCTTTCCGCCTCCCGCGCTCTCAACACCTCCTCCTTCCGCAGCTCCCGTTCGCTCTTCTTCTTCTCGTTGGCCCGCTTTTGCGCCTTGAACCCCTCGCCATCGTCACCCATCAAGTCGCTTTCGCCAACTTCCTCAGCCCCGGCTTCTTTCGCGTCTGCAAAAGCGCGATTCGTGCTCGTGACCTCCCGCTTCTTTTCGAGCTGGCGCTCGCGCGAGCCTGGATCTGCGCCCGGGGCGAGCTCGTCCAGGCGCTCCTTTTGCGTCTGGCGATCTTGCTTGCGCTCATAGCGCAGGTCTGCTCTTCGGGCGTCTCGATCCTCGTCGGCCAACTCACGCCTGTGTTGTAAGTCCTCGAGACCAGGCACAGTAGGCCCACGTTTCACCCCACCCGCATCTGCAGGAAGCGCTGGTCCGTAATCATCTTCATCTTCATCCCCAACCCCGTCTTCCATGTCGACCTCATCCCCGCCGGCCTGACCGAGAACTTGATCGTCCGCCTGCGCGTCCCCGCGCTGGATATCATCCTTCTTGCCCATCCGCCTCCGCTTCAGCAGTTCCCGCTCCTTCTCCTCCCCATCCTCCTTCCATCGCTCATCCAACCGCTCTTTCGTTGTAGGATCATACCAGCCTGCAGCCAGTTCACCCCGATTCCACTTGCCCACGAAACTCTTCCATCTCCCACGCGTCTCCTCCTCGCTCAAATCGAGGATCTGTATGCTCTTCTGCAGGTCCAGGTACTCGGCGAAGAGCGGCTGGTAGGCATCGAACTCGCTTTTGTGTAAGTGCGAGCTGCGGAACGGTAGAGAGACTTTCGCAGACCGCTCGTGTTTCGACTCACGTTTGGGCTCGTGTTTGGGCTCGTGGTGGTGCGCGTGATGGTGTCCGTGGTGGTGATGCCGATGATGTCGACGCGGGGATCGGGAGCGCCGCCATGTCACGTCTTTCTCATGGCCGCGACGTCTTTCCCGCGGCGAGCGCGAGCGTCGGGGCGACTCGTCTGTTCTTCTCGAGGAGCGGTGGCCGTCCATGGTCGGAGAATGGGTGGTATTTGGACAATTAGGAAGGTGGGGGAGTGGGCTTTCATGTGGAGGATCTCAAAAGTTGGGGAGACGCGCTTTGGCTCGGGTCACGCGTCACCTCTTGAACCGTGGTTTCCTTAAGCTGTCATGAAAGGTAAAGGATTGAGGGTAGTGAGGGTTCGTAGTCTACTGTAATTTGGTGGTACAAGTGCATTGGAAACGCCCCGCATCATGAAGGTCACGTCTCCTCTACTCCGCTAAATCCAGCCCAGGAGACATACAAGTACAATGCCAGGCCGCCCTCACACCTCGCTCGCTCGCTCCCCTGAATACTATCCATTGAACTCCATCGTACGCGTAGCTGCTGCCCAGCTTGCTCACTCACCAGTCCCCTTTCACCATCTTATCAATCAGGCAAGCGCTCAAAGCAGCAAGCTCAAGCGTTTCCCGTCTGCTAACCTCCGATTACCCCCTTATACAATCATCTGCGCAACCCCGTGCCCCCCAAGCGTCTTGCTGTTAGTGAAAGCCTGACGCCTCACGCCCGCGAGCCCGTACAAGATGGCCGCGATAAGCAGGATGACCGCAGCGGCGATGAGCGACGTCGCACGGGCAATGATGGACAGCCATTGGACAATGGACATGATGAGGTAGGCGGCAGCACGCGCGTAGTTGGTCTCGAAGCGCCGGATGAACTCGTCGAATTTGGCCGACGTGGGACAGATGCGCAAGAGCAGGGGGACTTCGATGAAGAGGATGATGAAGGAGAACACCCTGCCAGTCGCCGTCAGCACGCTCACCAATACTCTGGACGCAGTGAGACCTTACAGGCAAACGATGCTGAAGGCGATAACCCAATTAGCGTGGAAGATGTTCGCGATCCCCAGCGCGAAGCAGAGGATCATGGCGAGGATGCCGGTCCTGCAGATGTTGTCAGATTGCCAGTCTCTTCCTCCTCAAATGCTCAGATCACTCTCATACCATTGCCCGTATATGCCTGCGCAATTGTCGCCATGTCAGCAATGCGTTCCGGCAGGTTCACATGTCCGGCACAGCCAAACTCACTGAAGTTCCGCGACTTGAACTCTTCCGCGAGCGTCATGGCGGTATGTGGGCGAGCCTGACTGAATGCAAGGCTATCGTGCAAAGAGTTCGGTCAGGGATCCGAACGAGGCGTGAACGAAAAGGTGTTGCGACCACGGTTACGCAAAAACGTGGCAGAGCTTATTGACGGGCCGTAGCTTTGTTTGGGGCCGCCTGGGGCTCGTCGTTGAGGAGTGGGCTCGCTTTCGTTTGAGGGGTCGAAGGGGGATTCCAGTCTTGTGCGAGATCGAAGGACAGCGAGTCGAGGGCAGCAGCGAGAGGGATGAAGTGTGAAGGAGAAAGCGATTGCCTAGGCGGCTTGCGACGTCTCCAGGTGGCAGCAGCAGCTGTCGCTGGGCGCGCTTTCTCCATGCGACGCTATCCCCAGATCGGCGTAGCCTGGCGCCGATGCCAATGCGGCCCCTACCGACGCAACCGTCGAATGCCGCGCAACCGCTTCCAAGAACATTCCATCTGAACAACCTGGGACTCGCCTCACGACGCAATAATGATCACTGGGAGAGGCACATAGCACATCTGCTGGCACTCTTCATTCTCTTCTCTCGGGATTTTTGAGCACAAACCTGATGGTCGTTGTGACTTCACTCACGCAAAAGGCGTCACTGGCGACGCTCGAACATTGTCCGCGATATTTTTGGCTCACCAGGGAGGCGAGCGCGTGAACGCAAGCGCAGCAAAGGGGCGACGTTACACTTTGTGCTTCCATGCATGGGCAGAGCCCCTCAACTGGCACCACGGTGGCAAGCAAGCTCTCCGCCACACGCGGCAATGGTGCAAAGACAACCTGAGGCAGCTTGGGTGTCCGATCGCGAATGCTGGGTCACAAAAAATTTGATCGAAAGGAACATGGGACGTTGCACATTTTGTAAGGAATACGGTGACCAGTCAGGTACCCTTGGGCCTCAAACTGCCCGAGAAGCCAATCGACACCACGGCTTCGCGGTATCCCTACGAAGGGCGCGATTGACAGACCCCTCCGTCATCGACATATATCCTCGTTGAACGAAATGCCCTCATCATCGAGATCCAAAGCAAGACTTGTCCGGGTATAAAAACTGCACAGAGCCCATCAAGCCGCGGGGTAGACCAGCCTGAAGACGTCGTTGAAGATGTAGTAGCTGCCAGAACCGTCGGGAAGGAGCTGGAACGTCTGCGTGTAGCTCATCGGGCGCTTTTCCGCTTCAACCTGCAGGTCTGTCAGACGACTGCACGAGAACCGTTTAGTTGCTTGGACCAGATGCGTACCAGCAGAGCACCGCTGACGATGACGACAATGCCGCCGTTGGGATTGCTCGGCTGCGCATCGAGCGTCGCAACCTGATGTTCAACCTGCTGGAAAGGCAAGTTCTGCTCCAGTATATCAGTCCTGTTCTGTCTCGCCCTGGCTGGTCTGTCATCTAGGACATACCCCGAGCTTCTCCAATATGGCCCCGGTGCCCTGGCATGGTGCCGCCTCGAAGGTGAGCATCGAATCATCCCTCTGGCAGACAGGGTCAGCTGTGTGTACAGTCCTTCTGCATTTATCTTCTCTTACGTAGAGCGCAGCGAGCTGGCTGCGGTCGTTGTCGAAGGTCTTGTAGTAGAACTCGACGAATTGCTCTGGAGCTGTCGTCAGGATGGTGCGAATGAGATTGAGCTATACGGAACGTACTCGCGATACTTTCAAAGTCTGATTACGTGTGTCAGCGCAGCACTCTCCTACTTCTCGTGTGCCCTGGCGCAAAATGGTTGCGCGTGACATCACCCTGGCCCAAGGGCAAGCATACCACCCATTTTCAGCTGCTGTTGTGGATTGATCAGAGGGTTGAGGTGGGTGTCTGTGGGACTTTTCGAGATCGAGCAGTGAGAGGTAGTCGTCGCAACAAGGTGTCGAGGTTAGAGGCACAGAGTGGGAGAGCAAGTGACGAAGCGTGGTTGCGGCGTGGGATTCGTGAAGTGGGCTGGCGGGGTCGGTTGGGCGGGCCCCGCGTGCGATTTCGAGGCGGCGGCTCGGGGCGTGACGGCCGCTCCCGTCATCCCGATCTCCAGTGAAGCTGGATGGACATGGGGCTGCGAGTCGAGGGATTGGGAACTTCCTCAGGCTTCACAATCACAGGACGGCGCCGCCAGAACGCGGCACAAGAATCACCAGCCCCGACTCGCCACGCCGATCACATCAGCTGTCCCTCTCCGCCAATCCGACTTCCTCTCCCCCCACCGCTCATTCCCCGGACTGGCCTTTTCCGCGTAGCGACAACCACATCCACGCGTGCGCGCATACTCATCACCTCACCCGGACGGCTTCGGTCCAAATCGTTGCCGAAATGGTGGGAAAGAAGTCCGGACGCGCCCTATTGAGGGAGGAAGGTACGACGCTCTTGAAAGGCCTCACGCTCGCCCACTGGGCCAACTGTGCGAATCAGCTGCGCACGCCACCCAATCCGATGCCCTCTCGCCTTGCTGCTTCAGAAAATGGCATCCTGCATACTAAGCCTTCTGACCTGCAGGACTGCAACGCACGGACAACAATGTCCAGTTCACGACCTGGCCGCAGGTCAACATGATCAATCAAAAGAACTACTACACGTAGGTTTCTCCTCTCCTCGCTGCTCTCTTGCCGGGGCATCGCCTACTCCTCTTGCCCCGCCCTCCACCTCGCAATGGTCGGCCGCAAGGTCTTAGATGGCCTACGAAAGGGCAAGAAGGAGCTCTACGCCTTGAACGTGCAATATGTGAAGAGGTACTTCAAATCCTGACGGCATTTCGATGTTCGGATGGTTGGAGGACCCTAGACTGAAAGGTTGAGCTGACCCTCGGCGCGATTAGTGACTTCCTGAAACGCGATGACCAAATTCTGGCCCTGCGTTTGCAGCAGGATGAGCGACTCAATGAGCGGAAGAAAGCTGCCGTCGACGTCGATAGAGCTCGCGCGTACGCGGCCCAGGAAGGAATTCCGTATACCGAGCCGGATCCGGAGATGGATGAGGATGTCACCATGGATGATGTGAGCAGTGACAACTACGGCTCCAAGACAATCATCCTTCATGTCGGTAGCCAGAATCTCCGTCTCGGCTTGGCCACGGATGCTTTGCCCAAGACCGTGCCGATGGTTATTGCCAGGAAGGCCCAACGTTCCGAGGGTGAAGATAGCGAACCAAGGCCCAAGAGAGTCAAGTTGGATTCTGACGCGCCATCTGAAGAGTGGTTTGGGGAGGAGGCATGTATCTTTTCAATTACCGCGAGAATCTGTCCACCAACTAACATTTCCAGTTCGCGAACGAGTACAATTCAATGGCTGCGGATTTCAGGACCCTTCGACGACAAAACAAACGCCGGGTTCTGCCCAATTCACGCGACCTGGTCAACAAGTGGAACGTTGCAACACCCCCAGAATACATTTCAGAGCACAACGACAACCTACGAGTGGATTGGACCGAGCTGCCCGAGAACCCGGCAGAAGCTCCAGACTACATCATCGGGGCTCCTGCACTCCGCATTCCTGACAATTCAAAGCCTCGGTATCACCTCTATCGCCCACTCCGTCGTGGATGGCTGAACGAGAACGATTACAGCAGCCGCAACACGCTCCTTCGAGATCTCTTTCTCATCATCGAGCAGAGCATCAAGACGGAACTAGGGATCGCGCACAAAAAGGACTGGAATCAGTACAGCTGCGTGTTCGTCATCCCCGATCTGTACGAGAAGGCAGCGGTGTGTCAGATCCTGGACGAGCTCATCCGGGACTTTAACTTTCAGCGAGTCTGCTTCGTGCAAGAGTCTTTGGCTGCGAGCTTCGGCGCGGGATTCAGCACTGCGTGCATCATCGACATGGGTGCTGAAAAGACGAGCATATGCTGTGTGGAAGACGGCATGTGCATTGAGGATGCGCGCATCAATCTCAAGTACGGGGGCTACGATGTTACCGAGAGTTTCATCAAAATGATGCTGTTTGACAAGCTTAATTACAGCGACTTCAATCTGGCTCGGCGCGCCGATTTCCTGCTTGCCGAGGAGCTGAAAGAAAAGTACACGGTACTGTCGGACGAGAACATCAGCGTGCAAATGATGGAATTCTACTTGCGCGCCTCGGGGCAAGAGACTCGGAAGTATCAGGCTAAAGTCTACGACGAAGGCATGCTGGCGCCCATGGGCTACTTCAGGCCCAAGATCTTCGACAACACTGACAAGCTCAATGGCCGGCGCAAGCTCATGCCACCCTCGGTCGATCTCTATGACGGCAAGCGCAATGACCCCCTCAGCCCAGCTCAGCTAGCCGTCGCAAAATACGTCGAGGAGAACATTCCGTCCGCGGTGGCAGCTCCCGCCGCGAAAGGCGCTCGGCCGCTGGGAACTCCCATAGCCCCAACCCCGAACAAGCACAAGTCACTCGCGATACCCACCCACGTCAACGGCGATGCCGACGCCACGCCCCGATCCTCTGTCGCCGGCTCTCCGCCGCCGGAAAACAACGCCGACACCCCGCAGCCGCCAGGCGACGGTGGCGAAGGCGGCGAAGCATACTCCACCGTGCAAAGCGCGCAACCCGACGTCGAAGCCCTTGACCGCACCGTCCCCATCATGCCGCTCGACCACGCGATCCTCGCCTCGATCAACCACGCCAGCGGCACCGACGAGCGCAAGAAGCGCGACTTCCTCGGCAGCATCATGCTCGTCGGCGGCGGCTCCAAGACGCCCAATCTCGGCGCCTACCTGGAGACACGTCTGCGCGCGCTGATGCCGCAGTACCCGCGCGAGATTCTGGTGGCGCCGCCGCCGAGGGATCTGGATCCCGCCGTCATTGTGTGGAAGGGGGCGAGTGTTTTTGGGAAGCTGAGGACCACGAACGATAGTTGGATCGGGAGGCTGGAGTACGATCGCTTGGGGAGCCGGATTCTGAACTACAAGTGCATGTGGCACTGGTGAAGATGTGGACCATTACTAAAAGGGGGATTGATTGAGTGCATCCCCCTTTCCTGCCCCTTGCACCTGCATTTTGCGGAAATCCAGAGACTTTGCGTTGAGAATAGCGCTCCTTGTAGACCTGACCCACGCACTCCCAACGAGCGAGCGAGTAACGATCTCCATCCTGCCCATATGGTGCTGTCGAAACGAATGCTAGCCAGGCAAACGTAAAATTGGGTTGAGAAACCACCTCAATCCGAACGGACCCTGATGGATTTCTTGGCAGAGGCTGGGTCTGTCTCTTGCCTAAAATAGGCAGGAACCAAGCTTTCCGAAAGAGGCAGGAGAGAAGTGAGTGCTACAATACAGTATTTTACTTTTGCGACCACTCTTCTGAATTACTTTGCCTTGCATTCTCTAGACTTTCCCACTCGAATAAGCTCTTCAAAGTTGCCCGACATGGCGATAACATCGCTCCATGACCTACATTTGACGTTTTGTGAAAACTCTTTTTCAAGCGAACATTGAACGTAGAAATATTAAAGATGCCTTTACAAATTGAGAACATCCTCGCAAGCGGAAAACTTATCAAGGTTCTCACTTCTCACAGGCATGTTCTTCTATGATCATGGCCAGCACGTCATTATATCCAGAAGCCTCATGAAGAGGATTGATTGTATCTCCGGACCCTCATGCCCGCCAGAACCCGGTCATCCTATCCCACACATGCGTCCGCCCACCACAGCCGTGGCCCTGTCTCTCCCTGTAGCTTCTAAAAGTTCGGTCGCCCGTTCATCAACATCGGCCCATCTCTCGTCTCCCTTCGCCCTACCGTCGGCGGTCTTTCATCCGCCCCCCTGACTGCCCCCCCGCCACCCACCCAAGCCCGGCCCCCTCTTTAAAAACGCCCCCACGGCGCCCAAATACCCCTCGTGCCGCAAGAAGAACGCCTGCTTCTCGCCTTTGCTCCAGAATTTGATGGCGAACGATAGCGTGTGGATCGTCTGCGCGTGGCCGCGGATGAAGGAGCCGCCGAAGTAGATGCGCTGGATGTTGTGCTTTTCCGACTGCAGGTAGGAGATCTGGCCGATGTTGTTGCTGCGGGGGGGAAAGGATGGTTAGCAAGGGGGGACGTTGGTTGGGATTGGATGGGACGGGGAAATGGGGGACTCACCTGATGGCGTACAGCAGGCTGCGCGAGATGTCCTCGGGTCGGAACATGCGCCCGTCCGCGCCCAGGGGGTCGTTCGCGTCCTGCTCTTCGTCGTCCACGGGCTCAGCAGCCGGAACATCCACCCCCTCTCCCTTTTCCTTTTCCATGAGACCATCACCACCTTTCGCCACGAACCCGTTTTGCTCCCCCCTTCCGTCCTCCGCCCGCCGCTCCGCCTCGCGCTTCCGCTTCAGCACCTTGCCAAACGAACTCGCAATCGTCCTCTCGCTCAACCCAATCTTCTCATACCCCATCCCTTCACCATAAATATCCCCCACCAACAAGTCCACCGCGCCATTGTCCCCCGCATCCGCCATGGCCAGCATATCGTCGAAATTCCGCGACCCGGTCAACAAACTCAGCAATCCCCACAACGTCCCACCCCCCAACGACGTCCCGCCTATCCGCTGGAACTGCTGCGGTCCACTGACTTTAATCATCGACACGCCCGAGCCGATGTTGACGAGCAAGTACGGGTACAGGTCGGCGCGCGCGCGCTGGTACTGCACGGGACCGCCGGCGACCGCTTCGTCGTATGTGAAGACTTCCATGGGGATTTCGGTGATGAAGAAGTCGAGCCCGCGGATCAGGCAATCCATTTCGTCTTCGCGGACCACGTCGACGCCTAGCTGCCGTTTGATGCGGTCGTAGAATTTGAACGCGCCGCCGCCTGTGGCCATGACGATCAGCTCGTCGGCCGGTCGGGGGGTGGTGTTGGCATCGGTGCTCCCGGGGGCTTGGCTGGCGCTGCCGGTGCCGCCGTTGGATTGGCGGTGTTTGGTTTGCAGCTGGCGCAGGTAGGCGATGCAGGTGTCGATTTTGTTGGTTTCGAAGGAGAGGAAGTTGAGACGGCCGCCGGACGCAGGGGCCGCGGTGGTGCTGCTGCCGTCGATTCCCGGCGCCGGCGGATGGGTGTCGGTTTCGCGTGAGAAGTAGACGACTTTGGCCAGCGAGCCGCCGATGTCCGCCGCGACGTGGCTGACGACGTCGGTGTGGTTGGGCAGGCGGATGTCGCGCTTGTGGTGCTGGTAGTCCGGGTCGCGGCCATCCGGGCTGTGGGAGGGCGACGAGTCGCTGCTCGGTTGAGACGTTGACTCGTCCTCGTGGTCGATGATGTGTGCGCCCTGGACGTTGATTTCGATCGAGCCCGGGTGGTTGACCGTCGATTGCATGTCGGCGGCGGAGCTCGAGATGCGGCGGCGCTTAGCCGCGGGTCTGCTGGCGTCGACCATGGCGGCGGCGACGAGTGGTCGATCCGGGATGGATGACTGACTGAGCCGTGATTTCTGCCCGGGTGGCGAGAGGTTTTTTTCTGAATCGGGCAGGTGCGGTGGTATGCTCACGTGCCTCCTTTCTGAAAGCGGCAAGCTGCTGCAGCACAATGCCTTCCGCGCAACGGACGCCCGGCGGGGACTTGGCTTGCAGCTGGGAGAGGGTCGGAGAGAGACGCGCCTAGCTGAACGAAAACATGCTGCGGATCCGTTTTCCAGGCGAGTCCAACAAATGCTAGAGCGACACGTTCAGTTTCGTCCGGAGTGATGGAGAAAGGAGAGCGACCCGGGGGGGGATTTTAATGAGACGTTGGCCGAGGTCGTCTGCCCGCCGAAGGTGAGCCCACCACTCCCCCACTTCCGGCCGGGTGGGGCGGACGAACCCGCGCGTGGGTATTAGTCAGCATTCACGAGGGGACTTTCATCCTCACGTCCGTACCTTTTCACCTCCAACGCGACACCCACCACCTTCTCACCAACACCCCGCTCCACCCGCACCAAACCGCCCACCCCACCCCACCCCACCCCACAACCACAACCCCCAACCCAAGCCCCCAAAAAATGGGCAACGACGGCGGCTCCATCCCGACCCGGCGCGAACTAGTCAAACCCACCACCACCCTCCCCGCCTCCGAAACAGCCGCCGCGCGCGCGCAAAACCTCTCCCACGCCTGGCGCCACGACGCCCTCACGCAAACCCCTTTAAAACCACCCATCGTGGCCGACGCGCTGGGGCGCCTGTATAACAAGGAGGCCGTGATTGAGATGCTTGTTGCGCGCGCTGCTGGGGGCGGGGAGGGGGAGGAGGAGGGGGAGCGGGAGCGGGAGCGGGGAAAGGGGCAGGGGGGGAAAGATGCGGTGGTGGATGTGGTGCGCGGGGTGCGGGATGTGGTTGAAGTGCGGGGGGTGTTTGGGGCCGAGGAGGGGGAGGAGCGCGGGTGGCGGTGTCCCGTGACGGAGGCGCGGCTCGGGGTTCCGCCTGAGGGCGCGCGGGCGGTGTACTTGGTGCCTTGCGGACACGTGTTTTCCGCGGCCGGGGTGCGGGAGGCGATGGGTGCTGCGGACGGGGAGGGTGAGGGGGTGGGGAGGCGGTGTGTGGTGTGTGAGACGGGGTTCGGGGATGGGGATGTGGTGGGGATTTTGCCCGCGAAGGAGGAGGAGATTGAGGGGCTGAGGAGGCGGTTGGTCGGGTTGCGGGAGAGGGGGTTGGCGCATTCGGGGAAGAAGGATAGGAGTGCTGCGAAGGAGAAGGGGGGAAAGGAGGGGTCGAAGAAGAGGAAGAAGCGGGATGTGGAGGAGGTTGAGAAGGGGTGGGAGGATGAGGTGAAGGGGATCAACAACGCGGCGACGGCGTCGTTGACGGCCAAGGTGCGGCAGGAGCAGGATGCGGCGAAGAAGCGGAAGCAGGCCGGTGAGAACGACAACGTACGCAGCCTGTTCTCGACGCGGGATCAGAGCAAGCCGGGTGGGCAAAATGGCGACTTCATGACAAGAGGGTTCACTGTGCCGGCCAAGGCGAAGTGAGTGAGAACAGGAGCAAACTTCATGGCGTAAAGACTTGTTCGCGTACATGTTGGTATATACGTATATAATGACATTGCTGTACCGATATATGTGCGAACATCTCGGCGACCGAAAAAACGGAAAGGGTATCGAGCATCGCATATCCAACAAGCCTAGGCGCCAGCCTGCCGGAGGGGGGAAAACTCGAGAAATGGGGAGGTTAGGGCGACAAAGCGGGCTCGCCGCAAGCTTACAGCTTCTGCTTCTCCAGGCCCTTCCAGCCGTGGGCCTGTGCAACCATCTCCGCGCAGCGCTCGCCGATGGCCAGCACCGTCAGCATGGGGTTGATGGAGGGCATCTCCGGGAAGACACCGGCATCGGCGATGCGGACGCCCTGGAGGCCGCGGATCCTCAGCTCCGGGTTCACGACGGCGTACTGGTCCTTCTCGACGTTGCCCATCTTGGTCGTACCGGCCGGGTGGTAGACGGTGTGGGCGACGCGGCGGCCGTACTCGGACAAGGCCTCGTCCGAGGTGATGTCCGGACCGGGAGCGATCTCGCGCTTGATCCAGTCGGAGAAAGGCGCCTGCTTGGCGATCTTCCGGGCGGCCTTCAGGCCCTCGACAATGGTGGCCGCGTCGTAGCCCTCGGGGTCGGTGAAGTACCGGAAGTCCAGAGCGGGCTTGACGGAGGGGTCCTTGCTGACCAGGTAAATCTGGCCACGAGAGCGCGGGCGGGGAATGTTGGGGGTCATGCAGAAGGCGTTCTTCGGGCTGTCATAGCCCAGACGCTCGGTGTTGTGGACGAAGGGGATCTGGTAGCAATGGGCCATCATGTCGGCAATGTCGCCGTCGCCACCGGCCGCGTTGGGGGCCTCGCGGCGTAGGAAAATCCCCGCGTCCGAGTCCTGGGTGGTCTGGTTCGCGGGAACGGGCTTGTTGAGCTCCCACAGGATCAAGCTCTCGGGGTGATCGAGCAGGTTCTGGCCCACCCCCGGCATATCCTTCAGCACGTCGATGCCGAGGTCGGACAGTTGCTTCTTGGGACCCAGCCCGGACAGCATCATCAGACGAGGGGTGTCCACGGCGCCGGCGCAGAGGAGGGTCTCGGCCTTGGAGTTCAGGGTGCGCTTGGTCCCGTCCTGGAGCGTCACGTCCACGCCCGTGACCTTTGAGCCGGACAGGTTGAGCTTGCTCACCCAGGCGTTGGTCAGGACGGTCAGGTTCGGCCTCTTCTCCGAGCCGTTCAGGATGGGGTGGATGTAGGCGACACTGGCGCTGCTGCGGTGGCCGTCGTCCGGGTTGTAGGAGACGGAGAAGAAGCCGGCGCCCTGCTTGAGGGCCCCCTCGGAGCGGATGTCCTTGTTGTAGTCATCAATGATGGGGATGTTCATGGCATCGGAGCAGCTCTTGACCCAGTCCACGCACAGCTGGTTGCGGTGCCTCTGGTGCACGGGCTGGACGGTGTTGCGCAGGTTGTCCAGGACGCGATTGAAGGTCTTGAAGTCCCAGCCCTTGCAACCCTGGGCCTCCCAGCGCTTGCAGTCGTACTCGAAGGGGCGGAAGGAGATGAGGGTGTTGTGGCTGGAGCAGCCGCCCAGGACCTTGGCGCGAGAGTGGCGGATGTGCGAGTTGCCCATGGGCTGTTCGGTGGTGGGGTAGTCGTAGTCGAGCTCGCCGCCGAGGAGCCCCAGCCAGTCCTTGAGCAGCAGCACGCGGTCGTCCATGTAGTCGGAGGGACCGCCCTCGATGACGAGGACACGCTTGTTGGGCATGTACTCGGAGAGGCGCGAGGCGATCACGCAGCCGGCGGTGCCGCCGCCAACAATGACAAAGTCATAGCTGTTGACGTCGGAGGCGGGCAGCTGGGTGGTGGTGCCCGTGGTCGACATGGCGGCGGGCGGTGAGGGGGGGGGGGCGATGGGGTGGGATGCGGGGGAGGGGCCGGGCGAGGCACGAGAGGAAGGAGCGGGATATGGAGCTCTACAGCGTGAAGACGAGAGGCAGGAGCGAGGGAGAGGGGGAGAGACGGGCAGGTGAGAGAGAGGTAGAAGGAAAGAAAGAAAGAAGGAAAGAAGGAAAGGAAGACGAATGGGAGGGGAAGGGCGAGAAAAGAGGGCGAAAAGTCGCGGGAGCAGCGTCCCCCGACGCTTCGGGTAAACTTCTGAACGACGGAGACTCGAGATGGAGGAGCTCGCTAGCGAAGAAGGCTCTGCCGCATATGCGTGCCTGAGTGAGGTAAGGGTAAGTGTAAGGTAAGGCAAGGTCAGGTAAGGTAAGGTATGTGGGCGGAAAAGGCCGGAGGGTGGTGGTGGTGGGTGGTTGGGCGAAGGGCGACGAAGAAGGCGGGAGAAGGCGGCGAGCGAGGTGCAGTCGCGCAGTCGGTGAGGCCACAGTCGGGCCTTCCCACTCCCAGCTCGCCAAGCCTGCCCCCCCCCGCCCCGCGACGCCCGCTCCCGTCCGTCTTTATCGATTGCCTGGCCCCCGCTCTCGCCTATCGACGAGCCATCGGGTCTGGTGCTGCCAAGCTGAGGCTTCCTGATGGTCACCTCCTCGAGAGTGGATCGTCTCTCTGCTAACTACGATCCATCCATTGTGCCCGACAAGGTTGGTCCACGCATGGCGAAGACGCATGGAAGGGTTGCCTCGCCGCACTCTGTCCGCCCGCGGCGTTCGGAGCACATTGCTCGGCCATTCGCCCCCGTCCGCTCCGATCCGTTGCCTTGTATTCCGTACTCCGTACCCCGCTGCTTCGCCACCGCCTTCCCTTCCTGTGGGCGACGACCTGCTTCCGACCTGTATGCGGACTCGGGAAGTTCGGAGGGAATTCTTCAAAATCTTGCCCTCGACACGTGATCGTCTCGACGACGACCCGACTTCACCTCCTCCATCCAGATCGGGCAAGTCGTTCTTTTTTTTTCGACCCCATTTTCGGTTGACACAATTTTATCCTAATCGGCCGGAGTTTCATACCAACCGCAGATATGAGCGCCCAATACGAGACGCAGCCGCTCTGGATCAACGGCCAACGCCAAACCACCAGCAACACCTTCCGATCCATCGACCCCTCGTGCAACCAACCTCTGGCCGACATCTGCAAAGCCGACCAGTCTGTTGTCGACGCCGCCGTCTCCGCCGGCCAGGCCGCATTCGCCAAATGGTCCACCACCCCGGCCATCGAGCGCGCCCGCATCCTCCAAAAGGCCGTCGCCCTCCTCCGCCAACGCAATGATGAACTCGCCCTCACGGAAACCCACGACACGGGCAAAGCCTTCAGCGAAACCAGCACCGTCGATGTCGTGACGGGCGCCGACGTCCTCGAGTTCTACGCCAACCACATCGCCTCCGGCGGCCTCAACGGCGAGACCGCCCGCCTGCGCCAGGATGCCTGGGTCTACACCACTAAAGCGCCCCTGGGCGTCTGCGCGGGCATCGGCGCCTGGAATTATCCGATCCAGATCGCGCTGTGGAAATCTGCCCCCTGCCTCGCCGCCGGCAACTGCATGGTCTACAAGCCCTCCGAGTTCACACCCTTGCACGCGCTCAAGCTGGCCGAAATCTACGCCGAGGCCGGCGTTCCCCCCGGCGTCTTCAACGTGGTGCAAGGCGCCGGCGACGTCGGCGGCATGCTGACCGCCCACCCCTCCATCGCCAAAGTCTCCTTCACCGGCCAAGTCTCGACCGGCTGCAAAGTCGCCGGCGCCGCCGCGGGCACCATGAAATCCGTCACCATGGAGCTCGGTGGCAAATCCCCCTGCATCATCCTCCCCGACGCCCCGCTCGAGCTCGCCGTCGACGGCGCCATGATGGCCAACTTCTTCTCGACCGGCCAAGTCTGCACCAACGGCACCCGCGTATTCGTCCCACAATCCCTCCTCCCCGAATTCGAACCCCTCCTCCTCAGCAAAATCCCCCACATCCGCCCAGGCGACCTCACGAACCCGACCACCAACTTCGGGCCCCTTGTCTCCGCCCCCCACCACGCCAAAGTCCTCTCCTACATCCGCCACGGCACCGACGTCGACGGCGCCAAACTCCTCACCGGCGGCGCCTCGCCCCCGGCCAACCTCGCCGCCACCGGCGCCAACCCGGCCGGCTTCTGGGTCCAACCCACCGTCTTCACCAACTGCACGGACAGCATGAAAATCGCCCGCGAAGAAATCTTCGGCCCCGTCATGACCATCCTCCCCTACGACGACAGCCGCGCCGACTTCCTCCCCGCCCTGATCGCGCGCGCCAACGACACCCCCACGGGCCTGGCCGCGGGCGTCTTCACGCGCGACATCGACGCCGGCCACCGCGTCATGGCCGGCGTCGACGCGGGCATCACGTGGATCAACACGTGGGGCGAGAGTCCGGCCGAGATGAGCGTGGGCGGTTGGAAGGCGAGTGGGTTGGGCGTCGAGAATGGGCGGCAGGGCATCGAGGCGTGGACCAGGAATAAGAGTACCTTGGTCGAGATGGGCGGCGAGGTCGGGAGCGTGTTTTGTAAATTGTAGTGGTGGGCGGTCACCGGTCGAGGGGAAGGGGATTGATGGAGTGGCAGGGAAGGGGACGTGGGTATTTATCATGGTGCACTATGTGCAGACGGACGCACGACGACGTCTCTGGCGTAGATTCTGAGCATGCAGTTGATTCGCTGAACAAAGAGAATTCTCCATTAAGATCCCTGGCTGCAAGGATAGGGAAGCTGTGCAAGTGCTAGTTATCGTCAAGACACAGCACCTGTGAGGATTTCTGCTATCTGTTGGGGTTACCTGTTGAAAACTATCGAGAGACTTGGGGAGCCAAAAGTAGAGACAATCCAAAAAGAGCTGGGCATGTTTGGAGCGCTGACTCTTAAGGATGGAAAGCAGGTTAAAACTTCTTTTAGAAAGGTAGACGCCAAATTGAATACGGTGATGAAGCAATGACTCCCCTCCTGCCTCCTTTTCAGCAGGAGGCAGACGCAGGCCTTTGCCAAGAAATGGAAACTGTGTAAGGATGGCTTGGGCTGTAAGGATAGAAACCCCCTGTGCGAGCAACCTATCCTTATAGCGGGGATCCCCTGTGTGAGCGTATATACAGGCCGACGCGCACACACGTTCCCAACGCATCCCGTGCTAGCACATACACGTACAGCGAACAACCCCCCCCCCCCCCCCCCCCCCAATCCTCAAGCAGCGCTATACCCTCCCAGCCCCCAGCCACCCAACCAATCCCCCGATCCCCCCAACCAACCTCCCCAGCCTCCGTTTCTCCCCCTCCAACGCCTCCGCCCACTCCCGCAGCGCCGCCCGCAACTCCCCTTCCTTCCCCTGCCCTTCCTCTGCGGCAACAACGACATCCCCGTGCACGCGAATCAGCACCGCCATCCACACGCCCACGAGCTCGAAGTCGCGTTTCTGGCGCAGACGTGCGGTGAGTGCGCGGACGAAAGGTGGCAGTTCGGTGGAGCGTAGGGAACGGAGTTCGATATCCGCGGCGGAAGGGGGGAGGGCGGAGAGGTGGGTCATGAGGGGGGAGGGGTCGGCGGTGCGCGTAAAGGTTGTGAGGTGGGTGGTTGTGGCGTTGGTGGTCGAGGGGTGGTCGGTGAAGGTTGTGATGCGGGGGCGGGTGGCGTCGGGGGTGGAGGTGTCGGGAGTGGTGGTGGTTACTGTGTTTTGGGGGTTGGGGGTGGAGTTGGAGTTCGTGGAGGGTAGGAAGAAGGGGGCTTGTTTTGGTTTTTGGGGTGGTGCGACGGGCTTGTTGCGCGCGCGGATGAGGTCGAGGTGCAGAAGGTTCTGCCAGCGGGCGCGGGGGATGAGAGACAAAGTCTGCAGGTCTGAGCTGAGGTCGTCGAGGGTGGGTTCGGGGAGGAGGGCGAGGGTGTCGTTGTTTTCGACATCGTCGGAGCTGGCGGAAGCGGAGGCGGCGATGAGATTGGTGCCGTTTTCGCCACTGGCGGTGGGGGCTTGAGCGGTCCCGGTGACGATCTTGGTGAGTTCTTCGGCGGTGATGTGGCGCGTGGGGACGTGGGTGAAGAGCGCGCGGTTCGTCCAGATGTCAACGCCCTTGCTGGCGTCGGTTGCGGTTGCGAGGAATTCGCCAGTCGGGGAGAATGCGAGGCTGGTGCAGCGGGAAGGGAGCTTGAAAGCGTCTACCAGATGCCCGGTAGGGAGGTCCCAAAGTAGAACCATCTGTCCGATGCAGCCTGCGATCCAGTGAGCATCGCTGGAAAAGGCAAAGTCGGTGATCGGGAGGGCGGCAAGTTCTTTGATGACCGGGCAAGACGGCCACATCTCTCGGATGAGACGGCGAGTAGAGATGTCGATAGCACGCAAACAGCCATCCGTGCAGGCCATGGCCGCCAGATCGGCTCCACGGTGGAACTGTAAGGAACTGATGCCAGTCGATGCCGTCCAGTTGATCTCGTGAGCAAGCAGCCCGCTGTTGAAGTCCCAGAACTTGACCTTGCCGTCTTCGCCGGCCGACACGATCGTCTTGTTGAGGCTATCGATAGCCAAGCCGACAACAGCACTGCCATGTTTCCCGTGACCGCGATAGAACTTCTTCTTGCCGTCATCCTCTTCCAGTATACCATGCTTCTCCATGTCGATCTTAAGCTGCTTTGCCTGCATTGGCGTGAGACGCGCTGGATACCGCTGGCGGTGGAGTCCAGATTGCAGGTTGAACATGTCAATGCCTCCCTTTTCGGAGCCGATGACCGCAAATGTGCCGCAAGGAGACATAGCAATCGATTTTACAGCGCCACCATCTCCAGTGTCGAAGGCCCACCTGCCGGCCCTTTTACGGCCCCAGAACCAAGTGCGCGCTTTTTTGTCATCTTTATGGGCCGTCACGACACTTTCCCAGCCCGTCATGGCGCTGACTTCAGCGCTGACCTGCTTGCCCTTTGCACCTTGCCAGATCGCCTGCTTTCCGGGAATCGCACCGATACCGCCATCTCGGTTTAAACTGCAGGCCATGGCAGTGATTGGTGGGCACTTCAACTCATCGAAGCCGTCCCGATTACCCGCTGACAGCAGCCCTCGCTTCTTCGCCTTTTTCTGAACCGAGCCCTGGCTCAGCTCCGTGCTTTGCCCGTCGCGCCGCAGCGACCAGCCCCATAGACTTCTATCTTGACTGGCCGACATGAGCCACTTGCCCGTTTCATCTGCACCGTCAGATCCAGAAGGTAAGAACTCCAAGTTTGTAACCGGAGCGCCGTGCCCACTGCGCGAGTGCAGGATGCGAGGAATGGGGCTGAACGGCGTTTCGTCAAAGATCCATGTCTTGAGGCTGTTGTCCAAGCCACTGCTCACGAGCACAGCCTGTCCCGAGAGAAACTCAATCTTGCTCACTCCGCCTGGGGAGGAGCTAGTTGGATGAGAGTGAGCGGCGCGCAGTACACCGGCCTTGCGTCCGCCTTCATTCAGATCCCAGAGTGTCACATCACCTGAAGCCGAAGATGAGGTGGCCATGACCCCAGACATCCTTCCATCTTCTCCTGCTCCAATTCCATCGGTGCGGAAAGAGATGGAGTTGACTGGTGCGCCTGCAGGGGTACTCAAACGGATGACCGTCTGATCGGCGCGGACATCATGAATGAGCAGTGGTCCCTTTTCGTACGCAATGGCCACCAGTGACAAGGCGGGTGTCGGTTCAATGGCCGTTGCCGCACCATAAGCCGTTGAAGGAGGCAAGATAGCATAGACCAGCTTGCCGCTCGAAATGTTCCAGATTTCGGCGCTGCCGTCCTGCCTGCCAACGATGATCTTGTTCAAGAACGTCGGCAGACTGGCGACACAGTCCGTGAAAGGAACTGGAGACACGCCTTGCAGAGTGGTATACAGCTCCAAGGTCGCGCTCTTCCAGACCAACAGCTGTGTCTCGCAGACACCCACGATCCACGACCCGAATATGCAGAACTTCTTCACGTTCTCCCTCCATAGCCTCGGCAGCTCCAGCTCCACCTCTTTCTTGCCACGCTTAAATGCCCAAACGCCTCTTTGTGCGTCGACTGCATCCCCTCCGTACGCGGCGAATAGTTTGTCTTTCCAAGCCGCGCTGGCGGTGATGATCTCTGGGGTTTGCGGGCGAGTTATGAAGACGAGGTTCAAGCCCCTTTTGAGATCATAGGTTTGCAAGCTTCGACCGACCGAAGTGGTGATCTGAAAGGTCGTCTTCCCTAACGGGACGGTGGTGAAGGGCACGTCGGTAGGCGAGACGAGACCGACGGTGCGGTAGGGGGCGAAGACTCGCGATGCGCCGGGACTGCGGGCGGGTTTTGCGATGCCATTGGTGAGCTTCTGCCTTTTGGCGATCGGGCCGGGGCCGATCCCATCGAGTTCCATGGTTGTCGCCGCGCAATGGTGGAAGAGAGAGAGTGTGTGAGGAGTCGGTCGTGTTCGCAGCTCGTCTGGCCGGCCTGGAAACTTTTCACGAAAGCGAGCTCGCCGAAATCTAGCTGGACTCTTATCGATAAGGAACGTCGTCCCGAATTTCGCGTCGCCTCCGGAACGTCATTCTGGCCTGGCTTCCGACTTGAGTCCATTGTCCACGTGAGGTTCTTCTGTTACCGCTGTCCAGTCCCATACTCTCTCTTTTCTCTTCAGACTCCTCCCCCGCTCCTCTTTTATAGTCCTCACAACGACAGATCGTGCCATGCGCTAAACCCCCAAAACCCTTGCCCCCTCGCCGCCGCCCGCAATGGCTGAAGCCCTCTCCCGCACAACCTCCAGAGAATCGACCCGCTCCAGCACCTCCTCCCACGCTCTGTCAGGCGCGCCCTCATCCGCGTCGCTGAACCGCAAAGGCCGGCAGCCCGACTTGGAGACGAGCAGCGGGAACATTGACCGCGCGAGCATCTCCATGCCGCCGCCGCGGCCCCAGTTCAGAGACCGCGCCGCGTCCCAGCGTTCGTTCAGAGGCCCGGCCGATGGCATTGTGAGCCCACGTCCGGGTCAACAAGATTTCAATCCCGCATCTGGCACGTCAAAAGAGCACACGTCGTCCAATGTAGACTTTGGGAACTCGCGTCCTTCCCCCGTCAGCATGCAGGATGGCCGGGAAAGCGTGAGAAGGTCGGACCCAGGCTTAGACCCGGGCAGTATGTCGCTTCCACCTTTGTACAACCAGGGGGGAAAGAGTGCCCCCACTTCGGTAACAGGTGGATCTGAGACAGATGGCGCGAGACCGCAGAGCTCCGCGTCAATGGCTGACATTCGGTCCGCCACTCTCGAGCCTCCGGGTAAAAGTTCGAACAATCATATTCCTATCACCACCGACCGTCCAGCCAGTGATATGGCAGGGGATGCCAGGCGAGATGTTCCCTCCTCAAATGCCAGCACCTCGCCCCAGCAGTCGCCCTCTTCGCCGATGCCTACGACTACCAAGGAAGGGCGCACCGTTCGTGGGCGCACGCTTGTGACGAACAGCAACCCGAACAGCGCATCCACTTCCATCGAGAGACCTATTCCTACCGAAAAAAAGGTCCCTAGAATCGGTACCATTGGCATTTGCGCCCTCGATTCCAAAGCGCGTAGCAAGCCTTCCCGAAACATACTTAATCGGATCGTGGGAAAGGAGGATGACTTCAATGTCATCATCTTCGGCGATAAAGTGGTACTCGACGAAGATGTCAAAAACTGGCCCGTCTGCGACTTTCTTATTAGCTTCTTTAGCGATGGCTTTCCACTTGAAAAGGCGATTGCCTACGCTCAATTGCGGAAGCCCTTTTGCGTCAACGACTTGCCGATGCAGACCATCTTGTGGGACCGGAGAATGTGCCTGAAGATCCTGGAAAAGCTGAGTGTGCCTACACCGCCTAAGATTGAAGTAAATCGAGATGGAGGCCCTGTCATCCTCACCCAACTCATCGCAGAGAGAACGAATCAACTCACTGGCGTCACACTCGAAGGCTCAGACGATGGTCGAGGTGGCGGGGAGCCAGCGCCCCAGGACATACATCTTGAAGATGATGAGGATACTCTTGTTGTAGACGGCAAGAGGCTGAGTAAACCCTTTGTTGAGAAACCAGTCAGCGGCGAAGACCACAACATCAACATATACTACCCAAAGTCTCAAGGTGGGGGTGGCCGACGCTTGTTTCGAAAGGTGAACAATAAGTCGAGCGAGAAGGATGCAAGTCTTGTTGTGCCACGAGCGATCACAGAGACGAACGCCAGCTACATCTATGAACAATTCATCAAGGTGGAGAACGCAGAAGACGTCAAAGCTTACACCGTCGGCCCCGATTACTGTCATGCCGAGACGCGAAAGTCTCCAGTCGTTGACGGCTTGGTCAAACGCAACCCCAATGGCAAGGAAATTCGTTACGTTACGTCACTTACCCCGAAAGAGCAGAAGATGGCTTCCAAGATTGCTTCGGGTTTTGGCCAGAGAGTTTGCGGATTCGACTTGCTGAGGGTGGAAGACCAGAGCTACGTGATCGACGTCAACGGCTGGAGCTTTGTCAAGGACAACAATGAGTATTACGACAAGGCTGCGAGTATTCTCAAGGCCATGTTCATCAAAGAGAGGCAGCGCTGGGATGGAAAATCTCCCCCTTCCGAAAGTGCCGAGAAAGAGGTTGCGCCGCCAGCCCCGTCACAGCCAGAGAAACCTGCCAACCCCAGCAAGTCAACGGCGCCCAAAGAGAAAGAACATAGAAATGCCCTCAAGAGTGTTCTCAACAGGCGCAGCTTTTCACACATGCGCGATCAAGTGAAGGATGCAGCTCACAAATCTGGTCACCCGACCACCACGGCACGCAGCCCCAACGGCGCCGCAAGTCCCGTCACTTTGCCTCCAAGTCTAGAGAGGACGCCGACAACCCAAGCAACCAACGGTCCACCCATTCCGCTGTCCAAAGACGAGATGCTGCCTCCACCAGCCGCCTCTGCGCCCTCGGCGAGCCCGAAAGACAGCACAGGCGCTCCCTTGGCCGCTACGCTGGATCCAAACCATCCCTACGACGACATCGACTCACCTGCTAATCTTCCCGCGCCCGCCTCGAAATCTCAATGGAAGCTGAAGGGTATGGTCGCGGTGGTGCGGCACGCAGATCGCACGCCGAAGCAGAAGTTCAAGTTCACCTTTCACACCAAGCCTTTCGTTGATCTGCTCAAAGGGCACAAGGAGGAGGTCTTACTTAATGGGGAAGCCGCGCTCATGTCCGTGCAGGCAGCGGTGAAGCAGGCGATAATCGAGGATGTCGAGGACCAGGCGAAGCTGAAGGTGTTGCAAAATGCGCTGTCGAAGAAGGGCTCGTTGCCCGGAACGAAGGTGCAGATCAAGCCAATGTTTAAGAAACCAAAGGACAAGGACAAGGACAAGGACAAGGATGGTAAGAAGGACAAGAAGGAAAAGGACTCAAAGGGTGAAGCTCCTCTCACTGGCCCGGTCGAAGAGCAATCGGTCGAGAAGTGGAAGCGCAAGGCTTCCGTAGAGGTAGATGCGGCAGCGCCTGACAACACCACGCCACCTCCTACGCGTGAGCAAAAACGGAGCGATTCCATGTCCGAAGTCACAATGTCCAGAGCTGCGGCCGCCGACAACAATCTGGTGCTGGATAAGTTACAGCTGGTAATGAAGTGGGGCGGCGAGCCAACGCATTCGGCGAGGTATCAAGCGGCGGATCTCGGCGAAAACATGCGCAACGACATGATGCTGATGAACCGCGACGTGCTTTCGGACGTTTCAATCTTCACGTCCTCGGAGCGTCGTGTCACTACCTCGGCGCACATTTTCGCCAGTGCCTTCTTGGACAGGCAGGAGGTGAACGAAGATCGCATTCGCATTCGTAAAGACTTGCTTGATGACTCCAACGCGGCGAAGGATGAAATGGATCGCGTCAAGAAGAAGCTCAAGAGCTTGCTTCGCGAGGGGCACCAGGCGCCCGAGCAGTTCTCTTGGCCCCGCAACGGAACGCCCGAGCCTTATGTCGTGGTGCGCGATGTGGTCGAGCTCATGAAGTTCCACCGCCGAGTCATGCGGCACAACTTCTCTCGACTCCAGTCGTCCGACGCGCCAGCAGCTCAGGAGACGGTCAAGAACCCGTCCAATGCCGGACCTGAAGATGCAACTTCGACGACCGACGCGCCGAAGCCGACGTTTCACGCGAAGAATGTGCAGTCGCGATGGTGCACCGGTGAGGATTCCGATATGTTCAAAGAGCGCTGGGAGAAGCTGTTCGATGAGTTCACCGACGCGGAGAAGGTCGATCCCAGCAAGATATCCGAACTCTACGATACGATGAAGTTCGATGCGTTGCACAACCGGCATTTCCTTGAGTGGGTGTTCACGCCAAGCAAAAGTATCCTGGCTGAAGAAAGCGAGGGAGACAATCAATTGACGCGGACGGAATCTGGCTCCGCCCGGGAGGCTTTCGCTCAGTCGCATGAGGGTCAAATGCCGGTCCCCGAGCCCCATCGCGAAGGCAAGGCGACCAACCAGCCCGGTTTGCAGCCTCCGTCCCGTGTCTCAACCTCGGGTTCTGCCGTTTCCAATGCCGCTGCGTTGCCAGTCGAGCAATCACGACCCACACTGTCGCAAAGGATGGGCTTTCGGCGCCGATCTGCAGACCTCATGTCGGTGGCCAAGAACGCCATGGCGGGTCTCAGCGTCGACGACCCCTCGCAATCCTACTTCAATCTCTACACCAGCAGCGTCCCTGCCGGCGACTCCAAGGTTCGCAACGACGCGCGTCTCGAGAAACTGAATGAGCTCTATGGCTTGAGCAAGATCCTCTTCGACTTCATCGGCCCGCAAGAATACGGCATCACGGACGCCGAGAAGCTCGAAATCGGCCTCTTGACCAGTCTGCCCCTCCTCAAAGAGATTGTCAAAGACCTCGAAGACGTCCAAGCTTCGGACGCGGCCAAGTCCTTCCTCTACTTCACCAAAGAATCTCACGTCTACACGTTGCTCAACTGCATCCTGGGCGGCGGCGTGCAGACCAAAATTGCGCGCAACGCCATCCCGGAGCTCGACTACCTGAGCCAGATTTGCTTCGAGCTGTACGAGTCGGAGAACGCGGCCGCGGACATCGACCCAGCCAACCCGGACTCCAACTTCAACTACTCAATCCGCATCACCCTCTCGCCCGGCTGCCACACCTTCGATCCCCTCGACGTGCAGCTCGACAGCAAGCACTGCATCGGGTGCGCACAGCGCCGCAGCCTGACGCCGCATGCGAACTGGAAGGAGGTGCTCGAGACGCTGAGGGCGAAGTTTCATACGGTGAAACTGCCGAAGAGTTTCACGGCGGTCAACTTGTCCGAGAAGATTCCGCAGGAGTTTGCGAATGCGGATGCCAAGGACGATGGAATGGTTGGTGGCTTGGATGATGTGCAGATTGCAACGGAGCAGTGAGGCCTGAGGTCGTGTGAGTCTTGGTTTGTGGCTACATTGGTTTGCCGCGCTTGTTTATCGCTCACCTGAGAATTTGTAGAGCTAGAGTTGTAGACGAGAAGTCTATCCGCAAGGATGAAAGGCAGCATTTCAGAATCGCCCATCCATCTCATCCAGATCCCCCGCCTCCGATTCAGACTCGTCGCTACTGCTTTCGACTTCTTTCGACACCCCGCCGTTCGTCTCTTTGGGCCCTCTCAACGGCATCGTTTGCGCCGTCCCCGATTCCTCTCCCCCCAAATCCACCCCCAACATCCGAGCCTGCTCCGGCGTCAAATCCACCATCGCCGGCGCAAACTCCCCCGTCTCATCCTCCTCATCAAACGCAGTCGTGTCCATCCTCACCACCTCCCCATCCTCCAACTCCAACGCGCCCTCCCTCGCAAAATCCCCGCCAAACTCCCACCCAAACTCCCCCCTCAACAACTCCTCCAATTCCTCCAACTCCTCAACCACATCCTGCAACCCCCAGCCCCCATTCACACCCGCACCCCCCTCCAGCCCCTCCACGCCCCTGCGAAACCGCCCCAACAACCCCCTCAGCACCCCTCCACTCTCGTCCCCGAAATTAATCAGCCCGCCCCCCTCCGCATCCCCGCACCGCCGCACCTGCGCCCGCAGCGCCCGCAGCGCGGCCACCCACAGCCCCGGCCGCGCACCCACAGCCCGCTTGCACGTCAGCAGCAGTGTCAGCACGCGCCGCCAGCCCTCCAGGCACGAGAAGTTGTTCAGCGTCAGCACCATCAGGAAAGTGAACTGCAGCTCGCCGACGAAGGCCTCGCTTGCTGCGGGCGTGGTCGTCGCAGGGGGAGCGTGAGATGCTTCCGCGCTCTCTCCCGCCGACGACGAGGCGGATGTGGAGAGGTGTGTCGTCAGCACGTGCTCGAGCGCCCAGCTGCGGTCCTGCGCGGCGTCGGTGCGCTCGCGGCCCGTGGCGTGCGCGGGCCAGGTGCGCTTGGTGTCGATGGGTAGGAGGGCGAGGTGGGCGGTGTCGGCGGGCGCGGCGAGGTCGGCGGGGAGGCCGGGGATGTCTTCGAGGTCGAGCGGGGAGGTGGTCGTAGTGGCGAGGGCCCAGTGCGGGTTGCATGTGATGCGTGCTAGGAGGGCGGGCGTGATGTGGGAGGTCAGTGTGGACCAGGCGGGGGTGGTTTCGTCGGCGGTCTCGAATTCGGGTTCGGGGTCGGAGGGAGCGAGGGGTTGGATCTGGTTCGGAGTTGGGTTGTTCTTGTCGGTTGACGGTTTGGTGGACAGCTGGCGGTAGGGGGTGAGGCCTTCGCGCCAGATTGCGCCTAGATTGGCGCGGTGGCCGAGCAGTTTGCTCTGGTCGGTTTCGAGCTTCAGGGCCTCGGTCTCGGGATTCCATTTCGTAACGATCAAAGGCGGGGTGGCGTCGTTGGAGTTTGAGTCGCTCTCTTCAATGTTGATCCATATGCCATGGCGTTCGGAGAAGGCGGTGCTAGACCCTGAGAAAACGAAGTGCAGTCCTGGAGTGAGATTTTTGATTCCCTTGAATTTTTTCGTTGCTGTGAAGGAGAGGAGATCGATTCCTGCCAATGCGTTGGGCGGAAGGTCCAGAAGAAGGACGGCGGGAGTGTTGGCGGTTTCCATGATTGGCAACTGTGGCGGCTGGGTTTGGCCAATCGATAAGTCGAGATCAATGGCTACTTTCCATTTCTGATGCTCGTTCACTGGACGCTTCGCAATGCCAGCGACGGCAGGTTAAATGTCGTCGGTTCGCCTGCGAACTTCTTGAGATTTCTTCGTCCTTGGGTGGACGACGCTACCAAAGGTTGAGCTTCCCTTCAAGCTAACGTTCGCACGTAGCAGAGAGTTCAGAATGTTCGTGCGGTTCTGATTTGTTTTTTCACTCTTTGGTAATGTAATCGTCTGTCCCAAATTGAAGCCCTTCACGAGAGTAGTAAATCCCCACGACTTCTGACACCACCACCCTCGAAACGGGAGCGCCGCCCCGTCCCGCCCGCCATCCCGCACCTCCCGACCACCTACAAAAATCCTCACGCAACCTCACTCTCGCTCCTCTTCCTCTCCTCACGGCACCAATCCTTATCATCAATGACCCCAAAACTCCCCGTAGTCACTTGATCATTTAAATACGGTGCCCAGAGTGAATTCGAGCAGTCTTTTTCGCTAGCGGCGCCCTCGCCTTCGGGTGTAATTCCAAGGAGACGCGGTTAGATAGATCCTGCTCACAGACCTTTGGTTCTATGCTGGGACGTCGTTTTGTCGCGATGGAGGGGTGGTGTGAGCGCCTGCGATGACGGTCGTGGAATGGGAGGGGGGGAAAGCAGTAAGACTGCTGATTGCACGGCTGGGCAACAGTGCTGGTAGATGGAATTGAGGGCGTTCTGGACCGCTACGTGCTCGATGGTCGCCCGCTCCGACGTTCCTCTTCCCATGCTGGCCTCGTACTGCTGCGCGGAGGTGTGCAATTCCGGCGGCTTCTTGAGACAAAGGCTCGGGAAAGGCGCCTGTTGTCTCCACAAGCATAATGACGTGGCAAACCACCACTTGGACCTGATTGAGTTAGGATGTTTTGCCCAATGTTCATATAACTACACCTGCCTCCTATGGATACAAGTCCTCTTGACCTTTTGCTCTTGACCCTCCTTCTTCATCTCTTCGGCCTCTCGAAAGAAATGAAAAACGCCTCAAGCCGCTGCGCAACCTTTCGCCTTACCGCCCGACTCTGTCCCGCATGCTTCGTGCAGACGTCGCAATAGCGAAGAGTCCCAGCACCGCATGCGGCCCCCAGGCGCCTCACCAGCCGAATTGGCATTGCAACCCCGCGCTGTGCCAATGCGTCATCATCACAACATCCCCTTCCACCCACCACCTCATCGTGCCAGCTCCCTAAGCCATCCGCACCTCATCCTCATACTTGACCCCCACCGGCCTTCTCTTCTTTCCCCCCGCCCTCCGCCCCTCCCCCTCCCCCTCATCCCTCGACCCTCTCTTCCCCAGACTCGACCTGCCCATCCCGCCGCTCGCACCAGACCCCGATTTCCGGCGTAGGTCCTCGTCCCTCCTCAACCGCGCCGCGTGCGCCTCCTGCCTCTCCTTCTCGTACGGATCGGTGGCCGCGGCGGCCGCCACAGACTTTACGGAAGGAGCAGCGGGCGCATCGGCGGGCTTCTCATGTGTGGACCGTCGGGACGGCGGCGCCATGCGCGAGCCGCCTTTGATTTTGAATCCGATCTCGTCCTGCGGCTCTTCGAGCACGGGAGCGCGGGTGCGAGGACGGTCGCGCTCCTTTTCGCGCTCGCGGTCGCGTTTGCCATCGTGGCGGGAGCTGCGGTGGGCGTCGGCGTCCTGTTGCTCGCGACGGGCGCGGCGGGACTTCTCGCCGCGGTCGCGGATGCGGTCAAGCTCGTCGTAGTCGTCTTCGTGGCGGGCTTTGCTGCGGCGGCTGGCGTCGTCGCCATTGGTGCCGGTGACCTTTTCTGGGGAGCGAGATCGGTGACGGCGATGGCGGCGTTCGCGGCTGCGGTCGCGGCGCGAGCGGGACGAGTGTGGGTCGGAAGAGCGATCGCGGTGGCGGCGGCGAGAGGAGCCGCCTTCGTCGACGGAGCCTGATCGGGATTCGTTCTTGCGGCTCGCGCGGTCGCCGTTAGTGGAGCCGTCGCGCTCGCTTTCCGCGTGGCGTCTGTCGCGTCGCCGCCTCTCGCGCTCTTTGCGCTTCTCGTAGGTGGCGTCGGACTCATAGTCGTCGGCGGGAGACCTGTGGCGGTCTTTGCGGATGCGGTGGCCGTCCTTGGAGCGAGATCGGGAGCGCTCGCGTCCTTCGTCATCGCGTGGCGCGATCTTATTGGCCTCTGGCTGAGGGGTCGCTGCTGGCTGCGAGCGCGAAAAGTACCCGCTGTTAGGCAGACCATTGCGCATAGCCTTGGGTCCTTTCGGCGCGTTCACAGGCGCTGCAGGAACCGGCTCAGGGTCTGTAGCCGTTGCGAAGTATCCATACGCAATTCCGCGGCCTCCAAAGCCGCCACCGTGGCCTCCGCGGCCTTGTGGCGCACCGCCGAATTGATTCTGATATGGCTGGCCATCCATATACTGCTCCTGGACAGCGTATTGGTCCTGCACGGGAGGTTTTTGCATGCCATCGTGGCCGTTGACGTCGAGCGTGGAGGCAGGCATGTTCGAGTCAATGTTGTTGCCAGCGTCGTTGACGGCTGCTTCAGGGCTGTCAGTTTCCGGCCCAAGAAAAGATGGACGTGTTGGACTGGGCTTACCTTGTGGCTCAACTCCATCGACAGCAGCATTTTGCGCTGCTTGCTCGACAGTGTTCTCATTCGTTGTGGCGTCACCTGCAGATTCAGTAGCGTCGATACCTGCTTGATTAGTGTCACCTTGGCCTTCTGCGCCCTCCTGGCCAGACGCGGCATCGGCGCCTGCAACGTTTCCAGAAGTTCCATCCATAGGTTCGTATGTTGGGGAGCCACGAGGACCCGCGCGCTGAGTACCTTCATTCATGTTTGAGGCGGAGCCCTGCGCGAACGGCTGCTGCTGCTGCTGTTGATGCTGCTGGAAGTTGTTTTGGTTCTGGTGGTGGCCATAGTGCTGGTTTTGCATCATTTGAGGGCCGTACCCACCCCTTCCACGGGCAAAGCCGCCGCCGAATCCGCGGCCCCTACTGAAGCCACGATGAAACCCACGGCCGCCTCCACGACCAAAAAAAGGCTGCTGCATTTGGTGACCACCGTAGTTTTGCTGCTGATTGTAACCACCCTGACCGGGGAAGAAACCAGGACCACCTCCCATCCCCCATCCGGGCATCCCGCCGAATCCGCCCATGCCTCCCATGCCCATACCATTCATCATGCTCATATCAGCCATTCCATTGATCCCCCCAAAGCCAGAGTTGAACATCATCGAAGGGTCCATGTTCATGTTGGGCATTCCTGTTCCACCTCTCAGTCTGTTTCTCGGTGCGTTGTACGGGATGATGTGTTTGTGCGTTGGGGGCGTTGGGACAAAAAGCTTGTGGTGTGACCTACCCATCATGTTCGGCATTCCCATGCAGAAGTTCTGCATCATCATCGGATTCATGGAGCCAAAGTCCATTCCGTTGAAGCCCGGCTGGTTCTGACCGTAGCCCTGCTGATTGTCATGACCAGCGTTGAAGCCATTTTGGCCGTTGGATTGGTTCTGCTGTTGGTTGTTGTTGTAAGTGGACTGATTGTACTGCTCTTGTCGATTCTGCTGAGGCTGTGCGCTCTGCTCCAGGTCGGGGCGCTCGGTCGTGATAACGATGTCATCGTCGTCGTCTTCTTCCTCCTCCGCCTCTTGCGTCGGTTCTTCGGCGGGGGCTTCGGTCAAGGGGGCGTCATTCTGTGGCATCTGGCGCAAGTCAGCCGAGCGGTTCAAAGCATCACCAATGTTGACACACTGCGCCTACCTCTTCGATCTTCTCAGCTGCTTCTGGGGCAGCTTCTCCTTGCTCTTGAGCGGGCGCGACGGGCGTGCCTTGCTCGTCGCCGTGTCGCTTTGTGGCTTCGCCGACATCTTGAGATTCAATAGATGCCAAGGGGGCGGGCGTTTCGACTGCGGGAGTAAGAGCGGCGGGAGTCGTGGAGGCCGCTGCCCTCTTCTTCTCTTCGGTCTTGATGAATGCTCTGATGGTAGTGCGCAGGATTTTGTGGGGTTTGCAATCGTCGTTCGATAGCGGGGTGTGGCTGCAAATCGGGCAGGAATCGGGGAGGTCTTGAGAGCCTGGTGAACGGGATGTCAGATATGGTTGTGAGACTGTGCACATTTGAGGAGAACTTACAAGGCTCGCAAATGGATTGATCGCAGCAGATTAGCTTCACTGCGTTGACGGCCAGCTTGTTGCAGGAGCCGCAGCGTAGCTTCGCCGGGACGGCCTCGATGGAGAGTGAGCTGCGAGACATTAGCAAGGGCCGAGGATTGTACGCAGCGTGGGAGGATGGACGCACTCCGCCAGCGCAAGCGCGGCCGCATCTAGGGCGGCCATGATGTGGGCGTAACGAGTTTGCTATTAGGGGTAAAGAGCGGTAGGTTGTGAAGCAGCGGCTTTGTGACTGCTTGGAGCGTGATTAGGACGCGCAGCGGTGGTCGCGCATCGCTTTCGAGGCTGGCAAGATGGCGCACTTCCGCCGCAGGAGATGATTTAGAAGCGATAAGAGCCGAGAATAGCGTCGAAGGGAGGGATCACAAAGTGGTGGGTGGAGGTCGGGTTGGTTGTGGTTGGAGGAAGTGTGGTGCGGGCGAACTGACGAAAGATTGTCACCCAGGAAAGCTCCCGCAGGCGGGAGGTTTGCCCGACGGCATTGCCGATAGCACGCCGACATGTCAGAAGTCGCGTCAGCATTGAACGTCACCTCCCGTCGCGCACCGCGTCATGCCCGCCGAGTCCAGCTTTCACTGGCGACAATGGGTGAACACGGGATGGGGCAACCGTCGGTATCAGAAAGCATGAGGACTGCTATACAATACTACACAGTACTATTCAAGTCGGCGTGTTGACATTGACATTGACAATTACGATACATCTCCTTTCAGCGCACAAGAAGGTAGAGCATCAGACTTGGCACGCGTCTTCTCCTCTCCCCTCCGCGAGGCTGAACAGAGCACAGACTTTCCGTCTGATCTCATTCATCTTGTACTTGGTCCCATGTCTGCCACGCATCCACAGCCTTTGTTGTCTCTCGTAACGTCGCAACCATGATACTCGGCCAGATCGCCTGGGTAGATTGCTTCGCCTTTCTCCTCTTCCTCGCGCCCCAGCTCATCATTCATGTCGGCCTCATCAGCACCATCTCCTGCGTGCTCAAGGCTCTCCCGTTCTTCTGTAGGAACAACCTCCCCCCCCCGAACACAGCAGCGTCTGACATCCACACTCTCAGTATTCAAACTTCCCTACCAACTCATCCACACTCGCTACTTCGTGCCCCGCGCCAAACAACCCCCCTTCATCCGCCAAGCCACTCTCTTCCAAGACGTCGTTATCCGCTGCGTCCGCTATGCCTTCACCTACATCCCCGCCGCCATCGGCAAAGTCTTCTTCTCCAAACGGGTAGCACTCCCTTTCCTGCGCTTCCGCATGCTGCGCCATGGCCACCTGCACTCCCCTATCCACTGGCACGAGATCCACGAGCCCGAGCACGACCTCCATGGCCTCTACCTCGTCGCGGACCCCACGCGCCGCCCGGACGTCGTCCTCTACTACTGCCACGGCGGCGGCTTCTCCATGGGCAGCGCCTATTTCTACCTTGAGTTTCTCCTCGCCTGGTTGCACCTCCTGCGTACCGAAGCGCGCTTCGCCAACCCCGCCATATTCGCCCTCGAATACACCCTGGTCCCAGACGCCACCTACCCCACCCAACTCCACCAAACCCTCGCCGGCTACGCCTGGACCCTCAAACACCTCGCCCACAACGACCCGACCCTCCTCGCCGTCTCAGGCGACTCCGCCGGCGCCACGCTAATCCTCTCCCTGCTCCTGCACCTCTCGCAAACCGAAGGCGATCGCTCACAAAACCCTCAAACCTCCCAACCCCGTTCCAAGCAAACGCGTCTCCCGCTCCCCGCGCTCGCCCTCCCCATCTCTCCCTGGACCACGCTCCTCTCGCCCGCCAACGCCAACACGCCCGCCGACTACCTCAACGCCTCCACCCTCGAGACGTACGGGAACCAGTACATCGGCACGCCGCACGCGCGCGACCCGCTACACGAGCGCGACGCGCACCTCATCTCGCCGGGGACGTGCAAGAGCGCTTCGCGATGGCGGCGCGCGAGTCCGGCGCAGGGCTGGTACTTTGTCTTCGGTGCCGAGGAGGTGTTTGCGCCCGAGACGCGGGAGATGGTGGCGACGCTGGGGCAGGCGGGGGTCGAGGTGCGCGCGCACGAGGAGGCGGGTTGGGTGCATGCGTGGCCGGTCGTGAAGCTGTTTCTGTGCTGTAGTGAGGAGGAGCGATTGAGTGGAGTGAGGCGGCTTGTGAGGGTTATGGGCGAACGGGTTGGGAAGAGCAAGAAGGTGGAGAATTGAATGGTGGACGGTTCTGAAGATCTATGTATGTACAGATGCGTGCAGAGCTAATGCCACATGACGGCGACGTCCGTTGATGATCATGATTGAGAATCGTAACGTCGGGCTATCATACGGTCGAACCGTCACATCCACAGGGCCAATTCGCCTTACTTTCTGAGCTTCGAGAACTACGATCTTTTCGCCCGTCTCTTTCCTAAAGCCCTCCAAGCCCGCCGCGCTTCATCGCCGCGCTCCATCGCCGCAACCCTCTAAACCCTCCACCCCCCCCCCTCCTTCATACACCAAGCCCCCTCATCCCAACCCGGCGGCCGCCAGTCAAGCAGATCGCCCGCCTCCGCACTCCACGGGTCCGGCTCCAGCTCCTTCACAGGCTCCATCACGCGCTCGCCAGGTTTCTTCGGAGCCTGGAAAGGCTTGCCCAGCACCACGCCGGACGCACCCCTGGGACCCGTGTTGAAGGCGACAGGGCGCTGCGGGCCCTTTTTGGGGCGGGCTTTCGGCGCTGGGACTGCAAGCGATTGCAGGGTTGGGTGGGGGGTTGTGGCGGGGTTGGATGTCGCTGGGGCTGTGGGTTTGGTGGGTTTGGCGGCGGTTGTGGGTGGGGAGGGCGTGAGGCGGACGGGGTCGCCTGGGAAGCGTTTCTGTGGACGCTTTTGCTGGGAGGGGGCCCGAATGGGTTTGGTTTGGGGCACACAGGGTATTTCGCGCGTTTTGGCTGGTGCTGGTTGTGGTTGAGGCTCTGTTTGCGGGGGTGATGACGAGGGCGGGGGCATGGAAGGCATGATCATCTGGTCCATGCGGGCCAGCTCTAGGGCACTGTTTTCCAGAGGCGTTTGCGGCCTTGATGTGCTGTTTCGTTCCCTTTCTCTAGCGTTTGGAGTCCCATCGTCGTCACCAATAATTGTGATCGTCTCGCGGGCGGCTTTTCCACTTCGCGACTGGGCTTTGGCCTCCCTTTGGTTGATTTTGACTAGCCGCTCTTGTAACTTCTTCTCTTGTGCTGTAGGCACGCGTTCTTCCGTGATCGTATCTCTCGAAGGCGTATCTGAGCTCGCTGTAGAGCGAGAAGCCGACTCAGTCGAACGTCTATGCTGTGAAGGCTTGTTCTCGAGCTGATCTTGACATGCCAGTGTCTTCCGTTTGTTCGCTGTGCCGGTCAAGCGCAGGGTCTGAGAGGGCTTAGCCAGGGGTCTCATGCTATTTGAGGTGCCAATGACAGCTTCCGTCTCCCGTGATGGCTGAGCAATGCTCGGAGCGTCGCTTTGTTGTTGTGTTCTCCCGGCTGAGCTGTTCCTGTTGACAGAGGCTGATGGATCTTTTGGCTCGCCGGCATTGATAGCGTTACTTGGTGACGAACAGTGCGTCCGTCTTGAGCGTTTTGGACTGGGTACAGGATCTTGCGCCTGGAACGCTGGTGAGCTTGATCGCATGGCAGCCTTTGGTTTTGCCGAAGGACTCTCCACGCGCTGTCGCTTTGGGGGATTACCTCTCTCCCATTCCGCGTTCTCGTCATCCCCATAACGCTCTTCAAAGGGAGATTTCACTGGTAGAATGGCTTTTCCAATCTGACCCTTGGGCGTGCCGAGCAGCGCATTCAGAGAGCGGTGTTTGAGCTGCGTCGCAGGCCGAGAGGCGCTTCCAGGCACTGGCCGCGACCTGGGTGTCTGTACTGAACGTGCTGGCGATGACAGATCGCTCGCGAACTGCTTCTTGCTCTTTCTCACTTCCGTCAAATCGGTCTCCGTCCTTCCCACGCTCTCAGCCACCTGTACGAGTACACCGTCTTTCTCAAGCGTGACCTCATCCCCATCTGCCAGTGGACCGGTACCTTTCCAGTGGGTATCTCCAACGAAGTTGCGCGGAATGTCATACACCATGACCCGGTTGTTGAAAGTGTGGAATCGAAGGAAGCCATCTTGCCATCGCTTCGACTTGCGCCGGATGTCATGAGTGTAGAGGCAGTCGAACTCGAGGACTGGAGCCGTATTTTGTGTCTGCGGCAAAGAAAGCGAGGACGTGCCGCTTCGGTATGCGGCGGTCATCATGCTTGACGTCGACCCTGGTCATCTTGAAATGGTCCGCGACGCGTTCAGAGATGGACGAAGCGACGCGAAAGTGGAACGCATGTGCGTGACGTTAGCAGGCGCGGCCCGTTGGCGATTAATGGGCGGATCTACCCGTTTCAGTGCAGCTGTCCACGGAACCGAGGTGGAAACACAGGAAGGTATGCCGAAGTGACGACGAAGCATTGCTTAGAGATCCGAGTTCCTTCTCGAACCTCTCCACCACGTATTACCTAGTCCATTTCTCGGCCGTACGATGGGGACCTTGACAGCCGGTCAACCTAGACTGCCCCAGTACTGCGAACACAAACTTCCTACCTCCTGCCGCCTCACCTCCATCCCCGAATGCTGCGCATGTGCCGACGAACGCGCGCACGCGGCAGCTTACAGCACCTATATTGACGGGGTTGGATTTGTTGCCAGGGGAAATCGATGGCAGAGGTACTGCTGGTTCTGTAAAGAGTTCTGGGAAACCCGGGTGCGCGTCAGCGGGCTCAGCCCGGGCCAGACCAGGATACCTGAGAGACCGGATCAAAGAGAATTCCTGGAGAAATGGTATGAGTTTCACCAAGGTTATCGAACGGTGATGCGGGAGGATGGTAGCGAAGAAAGGGTCTCGGTGCTTGGGGAGGACTTTCGAGATGTCAGTCCAGGGTACTTGCCCCGAACATTGGAGGAGTTGAGAGCGGGTCGGGATAGAGTTGAAGATGCTCGGATTGAGCGGCCTGTCATACAGCAGAGCGAGCACGAAGAAGAGGATGGACCTACCTTGGAAGATACATTAGATCAGATGCTTCTGGCCGCTTCAAATGAGGAAGAACCGCAACCTCAACCGCCACCGCGGTCGTCGGACCTAGATTTGGTAGGGTCTCGCGGCAATATCCACGCCCAAGCCATGGCCCCAGCAGCCAGTCGTAATCGCGAGTACCAGACTCGGCGTGTCGCCGCGCTTCGAAGAGAGCTTCATCGAATGCGCAACGGTATTGAACGTGTCATCTCAGGACTGCGCGATCTCGGCGAGAACGTTCCGGATCACGCCGAGACAACCGGTCGACTGACGGAGCTTGGGGATACGATTGATGCCATTACGGACAATCCTTCACAAGACTCTGCGCAGCGTGCCTTGAGCAATGTCAATCGGCTCGCGAACGACGCTCAGGCATCTCATACAGATCGTGCAATGGCGAGATCGCAAGTGCGAGTAGATGAGGCCCGCAATCAGCATGACGAAGCACGGCGGATGCGCGACCAGGCCGCTACTGATCTTGATCATGCGGAGACCGAGTTTAGAACGACGCAGCGGCATTGGGAGCAGCTACAACGAGAGCAACGTACCACTGAGAACTACCTACGCCTTTTTGGAACACGTGAGGAAATGATCGAACAAGGCGAAGATTACGAGAGCCCCATTGGCGGCATGTTCACGCGCGCGTACGATCGCTTCCGTGCCGCAGAAGAGGTGCGCCGGGAGGAGCGCACTCTGCGACAGGTGCTTCAGGACGAGGAAAGATCTGGCGGCGAAGCTCACCAAAGGCGGCTCTCTGAGCTGGAAGGGATGAACCGGGACGTCTGGGGCGTACCATTGCAACGCTCGCACGATGTGCCACACAGTCAACCTGAACAGCTCCCTCGTGCTGCCGAGGGTCTGCCAGGTGAAAGGCTGCTGGAAGACGAGGCGGCTCTAGAGGAGTATTACGCTATGCATAGACGGCAAGACTGGACTCAACATGCCTCGCGAGGGGAGACCGAAGGTGGCCAAGAGGAAGAGAATTTCCCAAGAAACATGCTCGCCGCGCTCATGGCGGCAAGGAACGGTGATACTTCCCAGCAAGGGCTTGCTCCCGATATCACTCTGGAGGACTGGAAGACTCTTGATGCGGTGGACGTTGCAAATCACATCGAACAGCATGGTTTGCCAGAAGACATGACCCTTCACTTGAGTCCGGCCACGGCGGACGCACTGGTGCGTCGAGTCCAGATGGGCCACATGTCTCTCGAGGACCGTGAGACCTTGGAAGCCATGCTTTCATCAACACATGCACTGTTCAGCTTCGGGCTGCCAACACAGTGGCTGAATCGACGTAGGGATTACTTGCAGGCAGGCGGAGAGGGGATCTTCGTCAATCAACATCCGCAAATCAACGATAGCACGCCAGAGAGTCTACTGGCTTACGCACGACAGGTCGATCATTGCCTGGGGATCGAGGTCATGGCTCAGGCGTTTCAACTGTCTGCCGGCCTGCGTGCCCGAGCCCCAGACTTAAATCCGACCGAGCAGATGGACCTGCTCCAACGGTTGCAAGAGGGTCGCCGATCCGAAGCAGACCGCGACCTTCTTCGAGCGAAGTTTGTCGAACAGCATGAAATATTTGAGCAAGGGCAGCGCATCTTTCACGAGACCATCACAGGCGAGAGTAGTGCCGCACTCGAAGCACGCCACCGAGTGGAGCAAACTCTTCGCCAGCTCGCCCACCGTGGCGACCATTCTCGACAAGAACTAGACGCCTCGCGCCGCGCCACCCAAGCCTTCGCCGTCGCGGCCGGCCGCACCGCGATGCAAACAGGTCCACAAGCCCTTTTGGAGCGCATGGCCGACCGCGACGACCAGACTCGTGCAGCTTACGCTCGCCTACAAGAAAATGGTTTCGCTCCACCACCTGGAGAGTCCCGTACCCGTCGGGGCATCCGCGCGCAGGCATTCAGCCCTATGGCACTCTCTTCGCCCTCTTCCGCTTCTGACGACGAACGCGATGAAGGCATGGGACTTGATGCGGCCGATTCGGGACGCCCGGAGCCGAAGTCGAATGAGGAGATGCTCGTTCAGATGGACTGCAAGATCTGCTTCACTCAGACCGCAGAGATTGCCTGTCTACCCTGCGGTCATCTCGTCATGTGTCAGTGGTGTTCTGAGCAGCACTCTCCATCCCTTCAGCACGATAAGACAAGGCCCAGGAGAGCGGCAGCGTGTCCGGTCTGTCGGAAGGGAATGAGGCAGAAAATTCGGGTGTTCAGGGCGTGAGACGATAGACATAGCTCGGGTCTGGGTGTAGATCATGGCTATCCTATCGCAGAAAAACAGCTCCAGCTGCGGCATTCTCCCCCCGCGACACCAAGCACTCATGACAACCTCACCATGCATTGCGAGATGCATTTTCTCAGAAATATAAACCAGACGCGTGGCCGCCAAACACGCTCATCCCCTAATCCATTTCTATGTAGCCGTGTTCACCCGCAGTGTAAGTTAGTTTGTTTGCTTCGTGTCGCAGTCTGCGAATCTTGCCGTCGATAAAGTCTCTCTTCTGGGCGGTAGCCTCATGGGCGTGTCTGGCGTGCCCCTCCCCAAGGTCCATTTCGTCTCTTTCGATGCTCTCTCTTGCGCTAGAATGGCTACCGCTGTTGCGCCCGACCATCGCTTTTCGTGCCTTTTTTACTGACAGACCGAAATAATCCATTTCGTCAACAAGATAAAACCAATGGTTTGGGCCAGGTATGCCTATCGTTGCAGCTAACGGTTGCAGCCTCATTGACCCTTCACCACGTCGTTCTTCTTGCAAACTTGCACAGTGGCCTCCATCGTATTCTTCAGTCGTTGCTCGAGTGGGCTGCTTGGCCTCGAAGAGCCCGGCCGCAGGAAGCGAAGGCTCAGGGTGAGACGCAGAAGGCTTGTAATTATAAAGGATGTAGATAGAAGACAAAAGCTGCTCCTCTGTACCTCAGCTCTGGCGAAATATCACCTCTTCCAACAGACGACCAGCGCAATTCCACGCTTCGGCATCAAAACTATTCCTCCTCACAGCTCAACCGCCGCCACACGGAGAACCGCTCAGAGGTGTCTCGAACAATCCGCTCCGCCGCCTCCCTCCCCACCCCGTGACAACGACAACGCTCCAAAACCACTTCCACAGCCTCCACATCCGGATTCCTGACCGTCAGCACGCGACTAATCCCACTGCTCCTCTGCGCAACCACACGGTTCGCCGCCTCCAGCAGCTCGGCGGCCTCCCGCCCTGTTCTGGTAGAAGCCTTCCTCTGTATCCTTATAACAGCCGGCTCGAGCAGCTCCGTCGGTGGGTCGTCGTCGTATTCGCCCCAGCATCCATAGGGGTCCGGGGGAAAATTCTCGAGACAGTCGTCAAGATGCAAGCCTCCTCCGGCGCATGGGAGGCTTCCTCCCGTGGTGCGCCCTAGCAGCATGGCCCTTGCGCCTTCGTTCGGCCCCACAGGGTAGGGGAGTTGGTTCACTTCGTACCTGTCTCCCGTGTCGTGACGGCAGACGGGCTCGCCATTACAGGGCGCATGGTATTTGCCGCTCAAGGAGTCTCCCCTCACTTCTTTGCTGCGTCTGGTCGCGTCCACGTTCACGTCCGTCTGTACAGGGTGAGAGATTTCTTTCACCAGGTCAGGCAGGCCTTGTTCGTCGCTCGCACTTGTTGGGGTGAGTTGGAAACGCTTGGACTGGGGGCTCTTCTGGAGGACCACCACTTGTACAACAGGCGGCGCTGCCGTTTCACGGCGTTCACGGCGTTTCCTACGCTCGGCTCTCGCGATCTGCTGTTCTGCCGTCCCACGAACACGATGTCTGCGGCGAGTCGTGCCCGCTGTCTCCGCCTCGCCAGGCTCGGGTGGCCATCCCTCCGCTTCTGCGAAGGTGAGGCGGAGACGGCGGGGCCTGCACGTCGGGCACAGCTCGTCAGACTCGATGACAGGCACGTCGGGCTCGGAGAGTAGGAGTGCGCCAGAAGGTATCGCCACTGAGAGGAAGGGGGCGAGGTCGTGTAGTGATCGGTTTGGGGGGGCGCTTGAGACGTTTGAGCGGATGGCGACGAGGGTTTGCTCGTGGCGGCAGGCGTATCTGACGGTGTGAGGGTTCGGCGGCATGGGGGTGAGAGCGCTGGGGACGGGCCACGTTGAGCTTCAGGCGGGCGTGTCCCGTGGTTTTACACTCAAGCGCCGCCTGTAGGTCAATTTGCGAGCTTGTGAAATTTGAGAGAAGGTGGAGGAGGACTTGCGCAATGATCGTTGGAGCACGGATTGTTTTGCGGCACCGCAAGGGCTCCGGTGGAGAGTGCGGACACACCTTGGATATTGTAGAGAGAAGACGGCCTCACTCAGTCGTGATGCTCGCTGGACGAGACAAGTGGGATACAAAGGGCTGCTACCTTTGCCTAGGTACCGTGGGACCTCTCGGACAAGCGCTGAGACCTGTCTTGATTTTTTTGATGAGATTTCGCAGAGCGCCGCCGCAGGTCGCGAATTGTGATGCGCGTACATTTGGAAAGACATTTTTGTTCTGAGCTTTCGTGAGCATCTCGATGTTGTCGTCCGCTCTGTCCCAGCTAGCTCGATCAGCACATGCTCGCCAGCGTCTTGTTTTCCCATTGATTGCGTTGCCCCTCCTCGCATCCCCCCTAATCACCATCTCCTACCCGCAGCAGCGAACTCGTAGTATCATCTCCCCGGGCTCTTCATCTCTCATTGCCTCCTGGACTTCGCCTCCGTCTTCCCCTTCAGACCCGCTGCCACTTCCACAGCGATCTTTGCAACGCCTGCAAGTGCGCATAGTCTCTGTCTCCCCTCGACAAACCTGTCCGGTCCACCGCACAGCAAGCTTCCCGCCTCCATTGGCCTCTCCCGCCGTCCTTGCTTGTGCCTCGAATGTAACACCTCGCCGTTGTCCAGCGCTCCTGAAATGTGCCCAAGAGAAGCCCATGATGTATGCCCATGATGTATGGGCGGGCAATGTGCTTAAAGCTCCTCGAGCGCGTTCAGAGCCGCAATGGCGCAAGATTGATGGCTGCGGGCTGCACGACCCTTGCGCAGGAAGACTTTTGGCGTGAGGCGGAGGAGCAGCGAAGGCGCAAAGGGTTGCCAGATGGAGAGCAAAACCAGAACGTTCGCGGAAAAGATGAATAGGGCTCAAAGAGTAAATAGATAATGGCTCGAGTGCTGTTGCAGGAGATGGCCAGACCAAGCAGAGCGAGATCCTCTCAGTGCCCGACCTGGCCACTCCCGCAGCCGTCCAGCGCAAAGCCCGCGTGCCTACCTCTGGCGCGACTCCATGGGACCATCACGTCCAGGGGCGAGAGTAAGTCGAGGGCATTGGTCGATGCCTCCTCTCGCGCCGCTGAGCTTGTCCCGTTTGAATATTGTATCGCGTTGTCGAGATATGGCCATTCGTAGCAGTCTGCAGCGGCCTTGACGAACAACGCCGCGTTCGGCTCGCAAATCGAGCGTCGCTGCAACATCACCTTTCTCTCGCAACAAAATTCTGTAGAAAATCCAGCAAAAAGCGGGCGGTGATTGTCCTCATGCGGGCAATGTTTGCCGGCTCTCAGATGAGCAGAGAGACAATGCGGAGATGTTCAGGGGCCCTCCACGCATATCTCTCGCGTCTCTAGCCGCTCTGCACCTCGATCACCCTGCCAGTTTCCTGCACCTACCTCATTTTGACCGGGAGATCTCTATAGCAGTAATAGGTGATTATCGAGCCCCCTGACGATCACGAGGTCGTCGCCGTCGTCGTTGCGATGGCCCTCGTGGTCGTGATGGCGGGAGAGGGGGTCAACGCCGCCCAAAGCAAGCTCCCACCCCGGGGTTCGAACCGGAGCCCTTGCACCTACACCCCCTGAGCTCCAATCAGAACCCCAGAAAGGCAAGGAGGGCCACCATACGGGCCCGGGAGCCCATGGACATCATGGCACTGCCTCTCTTACCTTTCTCTAGCAAATCCGGGCAAGAGGGTAGCAAAAAAAATGCTACTTAGTAGCGATTGCCCAGCTGCGAAATCTGGGGTCAGCTTCGGCGGATATTCCTGCGAATTGAAAATTAGCAGTGTAATACCCCCCTTCGCCCTCGGGCAAAAGACCCTCAGCCTCCGGTCTCGGACAGACTTCCGGGCCACCCCCCGTAATCCGCCCGATCCTTTGCTGGGTTCCAGTTGCCCGAGGGCGAAGTGACGGTTTATCGTGGCTAATATATGCGTTTAGTAACGAGGTTCTGCCGGTCCACCTTGGTGTGGAGCGCCACGGCGCCTCCGCCGCCGCCCTCGCGGTGGAGGAGGCATTCGGCTGCGGCATGCAGCCAACAACCATCACACTGCCTCTGACCGACCTCGACAGCGACCACACCAACACCACGCGCACAGCACCATCGACGACAACCTCGTGATCAATTGCAGCACGCCCCTCTCCACACCACATCTACCACCCACTTACACCACCACAAGCATGTCGGGGCAGCAGACCGGCGCGACGACGACGCCAGCAACGCCCTTGGGGCTTGCTGGCCTGCGCATCAAGGCGGCAGAGATGAAGGTCCGGCTCAGAGAGGCCGCAGGCAAGGCGCGTTAAGACGGCCACAGCCTCATGGGAGTCTACACCAGGCTGGAGGATTGCACGAGCGACAACGAGGAGGGCGCGGCCAACGAGCGCGCGTCACTATACACGCTGGACTCGCGGAGAAACGAGCAGGGGTTGGGATGAACGAGGATCCGCGGTCGCATCAGCAGGTGGACCAGAGGGCGCCTGGCGGCTCAGTCTCGCCGCTGAAGAAAACCAAACCGTGATGGCGATCTCGGCGTTGCGCGACGGCATGGCCCTGTCCGCGCATGAGTACATCTTTTGCCAGGACGGCCTGGGCAGCTCGAAGAAGTACGGGCTTCTGACTCTAAGCGAGTTCATCGGCAGCGCCGCCATGTTCGACCAGGGTCCTGACTCGCCCATATCCGTCCGCGTGGACCCAAGTATGTGCTCGCGGACCAAATCGCGTCCTCTCATCGCTACGCCATGCGAAGCACCCTCTCGAGGCGAACCTCTCTGGTTTCTTGGAACAGCGTCGCGAGCAAGCAGACAGGCGACGTCTAATTCCTCCGCTAGACCATTGCGGCCCGAGAGCCCGCCGCTAGGAGCCCCATAGAAGGCCAGGATCTGACCTGGAGCCGAGCATTCACTCAGCGGCAAGATTTGGCGAAAGCACGTGACCTGGTCCAAAAACACGTGATCTGCAACCAGACGGTGGAGTTTGGCCGTTCTCTGCTGGACGCTCCTCTGCGACCAGCGGATTGGTGGCCAGGGCAAGGTTCAGCAGCGCATTGGGGCCTGTACTCTTTCGGGATGCGGCCGGATAGCTTGCTCCCATTGCCTTGGTGGCGGTGTCTGGGGTCAAGATAATCGGAACGCCACCGTGATGTTTTTTGTTTTTGCGACTCGGCAGACTCAACCGGGTTCCGCTACCCTAGCGAGTGGAGTCTGAAGCCCTTCTTTGGTTTTGTTGGACCATGTTGCGGTTGCAAGGGGCCGTCCAGCTGGCCTGCGTCGGCTGACTTGTCACTTCTCTCCGGCATCGACGACATCGTTGAGCCACACTGGAGTTGCGAGGGACGACCCAGCTGGTCTGGGTCCATCGCCTCGTAACCTTGGCACCGTTGTGATCTCCACCGGCGGTCTGTGCATGTCGACAACCTCCAAGCTCGAACCGAAACACGCGACTCCGCAGTGCAGCAAGTTGACAGTCATGGCCATTGTCAAAGAAAAGGTAAAAGAGAACCTGTTGGGCACCGATGCCTTCTCCAGTATTGCCGCCGTGCTAAAGTCGCAAAATACGTCTCAACTGGCCTGTGTGCGCTGCGTGATCCAGATCACCAAAATCGACTGTAGCTCGCAATATCACCACGCTCACGACGTTGTGCGCTCGGCCTCTCTTTCCATGTCTGCTTGCGCAGCGCTCTCGGACGGCTTCTGTGGCCTTGTGGAACGAATTTGTCGGCGCGAGAACAAGATCGGTTGGTCTGCGTGCGCGGTGCTGTCCTCCTGGGCTTGCGTGGGCTGGAAGTCACTACAGCCCGATTGAAAGTGATCTTTCTTGTCCGATTGCGCCGTGGTTCTGAGCGCCTTCTTCGAGCACGTCGAATCACGCTGTTGTTGCCAGAAACGTATCCGCTGTCCCACGTCCGCTGCGTTGTCCTCGTGGATGCCGGTGGGCCGGGTGCCGCCACATCACGACGCAGGGCCTGGTGCACTCAAGCTCTCTTTCCCTGTCGAATTGCGCCGCGATACTGAGCGCTTTTCGCCTCTTCGAACCACGCTCTCGTAGCGAGACGGTCGATGTGGCCAGCCTTGCCGCATCGTCCTCGTGGCTCCGGCTCGCTCGAGGTCGCCAGGCTCACGTCTCTCGCTGCCTCGTGCCCCCAAGCTCTCTTTCTTTACCCTGTCGCGCTGTGATAGATGCGCTCCATGAACGATCTTCCCCTTCTCGTAATGTTATCGTGTGGATTAGCGCGACACGCTGCCGCTTCGAAGGATGTTGTCGCATGATTCGGAAGGTGCTGTCGCATCGAATCGCGAAGAAGCGGTGGTCAGGCGAGAAAGCGGTCAAGACGCGCTCGGGGCATCCGAGCGGCTTCTTGACCCCCGTGCTGCTATGCGACTCGGACGATGGGGTTGCGGGCCTTCACTCGATCGCGCTGGTGATGGTGGCTCGTGACTGCGATGTGGTGGCGGCGATGCGGGGGGGTGGTGGTCGGCGGGTGAAGGGGGCCGGAGGGAGGTGATGGATTCGGGCCGGGCTGGCGACAAGCCCACCATTCACCCGCGCTCTGGCGTGCGCGGTCAGAGCAACGCCATCAGAGCAGCGCGATGCAAAGACGACTGCGCGGCACATGTGGTGGAAGGGCGAGGACGACGACGAAGCGGCAAGGCTTCGAAGGGAAAGTCCGACATCCTCCCCGACGCGAGCTCCCGCAGCCAAGACGACGTAGCGCCAACGTTGCTCCGTTGCGGCAGCCACGTTTTCGACGTCAACCGTTCGCTGCTGGCCTTCTATATAAACTCCCCTCGAGACCACCGGGGGACGACGTACCTAGATAGTCGACTCGAATCATCAAGATCGATCCCTCTCTTCCACCCCTTCCACCCCCTCCATCCCCAACGCTTCAACCCCCCCATCCCCCCCCACCCTCTCCACCATGGCCCAATCCGAAAACAAAGCCCGCATGCAACGCGGCGAGCTCTACTACGCCTTCCAACCCGAACTAATCGCCGCCCGCCGCCGCTGCGCCGAAGCCTGCAACGCCTACAACAACGCGGGCGAAGTCAGCCGGCGCAAACAAGTGCAATTATACCGCAAGTAAGCCAGCCACGAACCTCCCACGAAAGCGTTCCCGAGTCACGCCTTCGACCACGACGACAAGCGCTCAATACAGCCGTTCCCAGCATCGTCGACGACAAGACTCCGCTCCCCCCGCCCGCGCCCACAGAAGAAGACGACGACGCCCTCTTCGCCAACGACCCCTGGATCGAAGCCCCGCTCCGCGTCGACTACGGCACGAACCTGCGACTCGGCCAAAACGTACCCTTTCTCCCCCCCCCCTCCCTCCACCTCCAACCCCCCCCGACTCACACCGCTTTCCCCCTCACGAATCTAGGTCTACATCAACTTCTCCGCCACCATCCTCGACACCTGCCTCGTAACCATCGGCTCCCGCACCCTGCTCGCCAGCAACGTGAGTCTCTTCTCCGGCACGCACCCGCTCGACCCGGACGTGCGCAACGGGACGCAGGGCCCGGAGATGGGGGGCGAGATCCACATCGAGGAGGACTGCTGGATTGGCGGGAATGTGACGGTGTTGCCGGGAGTGAGGGTGGGGAGGGGCAGTACGGTGGGGGCCGGGAGTGTGGTTACCAAGGTAAGTTGGCGCTGGTTTTTGGAAGGGGGGGGGGCATTCTTTTCCTGGGGATCTGGTGCTGATGGGTTGGCGAACGGTGTAGGATGTGGCGCCCTATACGATTGTGGCGGGGAATCCGGCGCGGAAGATTAAGGATGTGCCGCGGGGGACGAGGGCGGAGGAGACGAGCGGGGCGTTGGCGGCGGTGAAGAGGGATCAGGAGCGTACGAGGGGTGGGGAGTGAGGTGTTGCTTCGTTAGTTGGCTCGAGCGGGGGGGGGGGGGGGGGGGGGGGTGGATCGAAGGGCGGGTATGCTGTACAGCGCGCGCGCGAGGACGGGACGGCTTCACGAGATATGGTGATGATGGAGGGCTGGGGGCAGTCGGGGGTGCTAAGGACGTGCGTTGGGCGCGGGCTTCGAGTCTCGCGATGGCTCAGGATGGCCATCAACGCAGAAAGGAGTGCTTCACTCCCAACGCCGTCTCATCTCGTAGACATCGATCTTCAAGAAACGACGCGTGGCCGACTTTCCGATCGCCCTCTCCCTACCTCAAAGCACACATGCACAGACGAGAAGAGCCAAAAAAAGAAAAAAAAAAGAAAAAGGCGACATCTGTGCACTCGAAGCTTTCCAAGCGACGCGGAAGATCTGCGTTACCATGGCTTGGTGCAGATGGGACCGCATGGAAATTTCAATACATACACGATACATGAGACGATACACGACAAGGCTTTCAAAAACTTCGACCCAGCAGCCCCAGCAGCGCAATTATTGCACGAGGCACTGTAGTAACACCTGGAAAACCCCCCCCCAAAGAAAGCCCCAGACGGCGCGAATAAGTACCACGGCGTCGCCCGTCGCCTGTGCTCGGACAAACCCCACCAACCTACCCTCCAACCCCTAGATCCAGACGGTCGTCGAGTCGACGCCACCACAGGTTTGAAAAACGAAAAAAACCAAAAATAAAAAAAAAACAATCCCCCCAACAGAAGCTCAAACTCCAGCCCTCAATCCTCCCTCGATCCTTCAAAAAACATCAAACACCTCACCCAGACACCGGAATCCCCCCACCCCTTGCCCCCCTCCCCCTTCAGCCCCAAACAAGCAAGCCCCCTCACCCAACCACCTCCAGCAACCACACGGCCCCCCCCTCCCCCCCGCC
>SGQK01000122.1:0-11770 GCA_004216415.1 Aeminium ludgeri
CCGATGGCGCCTCAAACCCACACACACATCTACAGCCCCTCCCGACACAAACAAAACAACACCCCCGCCACCATCACCCCCGAAGCAAATCCCCCACGCTCATCCCCCTCCTCCCACTCCCACTCCCACTCCCACTCCCACTCCCACTCCCACTCCCACTCCCACTGACCCCCATTACCCCCCCACCCCCAGCCACCCCCACCATGGCGCCGCTCAAACTCCCGCCCCACCCGGCTCCGGCGACAGAACTCCCCCTTCGATCCCCCTCGCCAAGCATCATCAGCGCCGCCACGCCCTCTCTTTCCCCACCTTCCCTCTCCCCGCCAGCGTCCGCCTTGCCGCCTCCGCCGCCGCGCCGCGGTCCCAGCGCCGGACTGCCGAGCACGAAGGCGAGGCCGTAGCCCTGCCCCGGCCCCGGTGCGGAAAGGGAAGCGCGGTGGTCGTGTTGCTGGTTTCCGGCGAAGAGGGGCGAGGTGGTGGCGGAGAAGGCGGGGGAAGAGGTGTGGGAGGGTGGGGGGAAGGGGGGGAAGGCTGGGGAGGGATGGGTGGAGGAGGGGTGGGGGTGGATGTAGGGGGAGAGGGTTGAGGGGTGTTGACGGTGGGGGGTGGGAGAGCTGGTCGTGGTTGTGGTTGTGGTAATTGAGGCGAGGGAGGGGAGGGTGATGGGGTTGGGGCTTGCGTGGTCGCGGGGAAGGGCGTCGGTCGCGGCCGGGTGGTGGGTAGAGACGTGGCGGGGCGAGGGCGGCGATGTTGGGGGCGAGGGGGAGTCCAGCATGGGCTCGTCCTCGTCGTTGTCGTGACGAGGTTCCGTCCAGCCTTCGCGCTGATGCGGCATCGCTGGGGCCGCGACACGCGAGCCTCCGCCCTGTTGCTGTCGGCGCATCTCCTCCACGCACCGCTCCAGGTAGCGCACGTACTCGATACCTGCCTGTTCTCAGTCAGCCCACGCCCCTCAATCAAACAGCCATCCCCCCCCCCCGACTGCCACACCCCAGCCCAAAACAAACCCCACCAAAACTCACCGTCAAAATCCCCAACTTATGCATCTCCGGCCCCCTCCCCCGACAAGCCGGCACCATCTCCCTCAGCACCGCAAACTCCTCATTCATCTTCGACCTTCTCCTTCGCTCAATCAGACTATGCGCCGTCTTGCGCGCCGTCTTCCTCGAACCACCACCCTTCGCCACCGTCCCCGCGCCCGTCGCGCCTCCAGCACCGACCTGACCCCCAGCAGCCGCATTCGAAGCCGCGGCGGCGGGCTTGCCGCGCTTCGGCGGTGCGCGCTCAGTCTCCGCGGCCGCGACGTCGTCTGTCGGCGCTACAGCCGCAGCTTTCACCCCACCCCTCGGCTTCCCCTTGGGTTTCATCTCGATGATTTTGCGCGCGCGCGCGGGCGGCGGCGGCAGCGCGAAGGCATTGCTGCCGTCTTCGGCATCGTGCCTGTCGGCTTTCCGATCGCGAGCGTCGTCGGCGTGGCTGACGCGGCTTTTGGACGCTTTGGCGGTGTTTCGCGGGGGCGAGGCGGGGCGTTTGCGCTCCGTGGGTGGCGAAGGAGGTTGGTAGGAGGAGTCGGAGGCGGCTGTTTGATTTGTGGTGGCGGAGGAGGGGGGGGAGGCGGTCGGTCGGCGCGAGGCGGAGTTCTTTCGGGCGGCTTGCAGGTGTTCCAGGGGCGTGTCGGTGGTGTCGACGAAGGCTGTGGGGAGGAGGTCGAAGGGTGGGGCTGTTGCGTGGCCGTCTTTGCCCTTGATGTCGGTCGACGCGGATGGGGTGGGGGGGAGATGGGGGCGGGGCATGGTTGCTTGCTATCTTTCAATCGTTCTGATGAAGGAGAAGGGGGGGATGGAGTAGTAGGAGGTAACGCAAGTCTGAATAAGACGGGGCGAAGAGCGAAGAGTCGAAGAAACCCTCACGAGCAAAGCAGAGAGCTGGAGTAAAGTAAAACAAAATCAGCGCGACAAGAGAAGAAGTCGGAAAACTCACCAGCTCTACTAATTACTACTACTACTCCTACTACTCCCGCCTTTTACTTCGGCCACTCTCATCATACTCTCATCCTCCTCCCGCCCGGCCACCGGACAAATGGCCTCTCCCCCCCCCCTCTCCCCCACCCCAGCGAGAGCACGCGACACCCGTGCCCTCCTCGCCGCCCACGGTTGGTCGACGCACACGCAAACGTCGGCAGACCTCTGAAGTCGGTCGCACACGACACCCCGTTGCGCAGCCAATCAGAGCGCGGGAAGCGAGCAGGTGGGCGCGTGCGATGTGAGAGAGAGAGAGTGTGTGTGTGTTTGGCGGAGAGGAGGGGGGGTGGGGTGCCAAAAAAACACTCGCTCGATGATTTTTGGCTCGACTTCGGGTCATCGTGTTGCTCAACAGCTTTCAGTCCGAGAAAGGGGGGGGGAACCGAGGCGAACGTTGCGGATTTGGAGGGTGGGTGGGCGCGTTGTGACGGGCGGAATATGTGTTGTAAGGGAGCTGCCAAGTCCCCAAAAGCACGTGACCACACAGCTGTATATATAGGTCCATTTTATGTAGAATTCAGTATTTATGCACTTTCGTCCTAACCTTGATTACAACACTATAGAGCCGGAATCAGAGCGCCGTGGAGGGGGGTGGAGAGGACGTACGTGTCTCTCTCACTGTACACATTTTCGTGGCGTGCATGGCGCGCGGATATGAGAGGTCTAGCCAAGAGAGCTTTCCGGGCTACATGAAGAGTACCCGACGTGCATGTACTAGTCAGCTCTACAAGCTGTCTGTCCTGCCCCTACAGCTCTTCCTCCAGTGCGGAATCATCGCAGAACAACTGTCGTCCACAAGCACAAAATCTGTATCTCGCAGTCGGTTGTAACAGCATCGAGAGTCTACTGTAAGAGACAGGAACGGACATGCAAGGCGAGACTTGGTATGCTGGCGTTGGTGTGCCAAGCCGTGTAGGAGGACGTGGAGGGTTTATCGGGGACATGTTCATCCTCCACGCATTGGGGGAGCTGATGGGTGGCGATTGATCCATGAGCTTCCTTACCCACCTCACCCAGAAGGCAACAACAGATTCACATCATCACAGAGCATGAGACAGACGAGACAGGATGGTAGGTGAAAAAAGCGAGGTGTTACAACACATATATTCTACTTCCCCCCCCCCCAAGGTCCTCTCTGTGCACCCCCGCCAAACTCCTTCAGCATGGAAAAACTTCTCCCACGGCACCCCTGCAAGCGGAAACGGCGTCTCTAAGAAAGGTTATAAAACGACGGCGCATTGACGGCCATCAACATGAGCAAACCCGCGCACAACCCGGCCGCCGGCAGCGTCAAGACCCAACCGCAGAAGATCCAGCCCAACTGGCGCCAGTTGACGGCCCCCAGGTCGAAATTCATGAGCGCGACACCGATCGACGCGCCCGTCAGACACTGCGTCGTCGAAACGGGGAGACCGAGACGCGAGGCGAGGAGGACGGTGATGGCGGCGCCGAGTTCCGTGGCGAAACCGCGCGTGGGCGACATTTGCTGGATCTTGTTGCCGAGGGCGCGGATGATCTTGAAGCCGAAGAACCAGAAGCCGAGACCGAGGAGCAGGCCGGCGACGACGAGCATCCAGACGGGCGTGGGGGAGCTGGTGTTGATTTCGCCGGCGCGGAAGGTGGCATACGAGGCGGCCCAGGGGCCGACGGCGTTGGCCACGTCGTTGGAGCCGTGCGCGATGGACATCATGATGGCCGAGACGACTTGGCAGTAGGTCCACATGTGCTCGACGCGGAGGTCGTAGCGGTGCGCTTTGGAGTGGATGGCGCGGAGGAGGTCCGAGTCGTGCGTGACGACGTCGCGCGTCACGCCCTGCAGGAGGACGAATTTGAGCCAGCCCCACCATTTCATCGGGTTGATGGGGGAGAGGTGCTCGACGGGGCCGACGAAGCGCTCGTAGGGGGGCACGTAGGCTTTCTTCGCGTTCTGGGGTGAGGCGGCGGCGGCGGCGGAGGCGTCGGTTTCCTGCGGGGCCGGCGCGGTGGTCGGGTCGTTGGTGCCCTTTTCGGCGTCCTTGAGGGAGTTGGAAGGCGAGTCGCTGGGAGTACCGTGTGCGACGACGCCGCCAGCCGAGGCGGCCTTCTTCGCGTCGTCTTTGCCTCCGGCGGCAACGTGGCCGTATGCGTCTTCGTAGTAGTTCTCAACCCACTGGTCGCCCTTGCCGGGCCAGTAGATTGGCGGGTTCTCCCTCAGCAGCAGGGGGCCGAGGGGCAAGTGCCAGATCCGGATGCGAGGGTCCTGGTGAACGAGCTTGCGCTTGAAGAAGGGGATGAAGAAGACGTAGCCGATGACCAGAACGCCGGCGAAGACGCCCAGAATGATACCGACGAGAGTGCCCGGGGATTCCTCCTCAAAGGGAGTCGAAGGAGCTTCGATCGAGATGAAGAGGGCAAGGATGGCGGCGGTTCCGGCCAGGTAGATGGGGATCAGACGCATGGCCCACTTGAAGCTGTCCTTGCGCTCGAGCACGCCAAACTTGAGGGTGCCGAAGAGGATGGCGGCCATGCCGCAGGCAATGGCGGGGGCAATCCCCCACGAGGCGGCGACCTGGGCCACACCGCCGCTGCTCCAGGACCACGAGATGCTGGCCTGCGAGGCGAGACCCACGCCGACCAAGCTGCCGACAATGGTCTGCGTGGTGGACACCGGGAAGCCCAGCGAGGTGGCCGTCATCAACCAAAACGCATTGCCCACCTCGGCACATCCCATGGCCAACATCAACACACCGGGACGCCCCTCGAAACGGTTGATATCGATGATATCATTCTTGATGGTGTCGGTGACCCGAGCACCCAAGGCCACGGCTCCGATGAATTCCGTGATGACGGAGAGGACACCGACCTGGGGCATGGTCAGGGTCTTCGCGGCCACCGAGGTGGCATAGGCGTTGGCGACATCGTTGGCGCCGTTGCCGAAGGCGGCGAAGATGAAGGCGATGGAGGTCAAGCCGAGGATCCAGTCGTAGCGGGCGGTGGAAGACATGATCGGCGGAGGGGAGACCGATGCGGCTGCTGGATGGGAGGGAGAGGAGGTGGTTGCGAGGGCGGAGTGTCGTACAGAAGCAGGGGAGAAGGTCGAGGGAAGGAGGTGGATGGTAGGGATATATAGAACGGGCAGGAGGGTGAATTCACTAGTGGAGCAGCTTGGGGTGGGATGGGGAGTGAGCGAAGGGCACATGCGAGGCGCAGACCCAACCAACGCGCGTGGAAATCTCTTCGTACTGCGTTTCCGCCACTGGCAGGGAGCGGCAAGCGAGCATCCACAGAGACGCGTTGCTGCAAAAACGTGGTCGAATTGTGCCGACTTGGGCGGGAGCGACAAGCCTTTGCCCAGGCGCGGTCGGAGTCGATCGAGGGAGTGAAGGGGAAGGCGCGGTGGGGGAGAGTCCCAAGCATGTGCAAGCCGCCAAGCTGCCGGTCAGAAAGGCGATGGCGCCTCATCACTGCATCGTCCCATCAGCCAGCCAGACAGCCAGCACCAACTCTCAGCCGCGATGGCGGCGCGCAGCTCTCCGGTATGTACATCCACGTCTGACACGGATGTGTTTTGCATTCTTGCTGGTTTTCCTGGTATCGTCCTCCACGCCCTCCCTCCACGAGCCGTCACCCCCCTGGTTGCCGGACGACAATGGGAGCACCCCCACACTCCGCCTCCCCATCCATTCATCCGTACATACGTACCAGACAATGGTCCCACCCTCGCGAGCCTCCCCAAGTCCAGGCGCGCTCCAAAAGGGATGAGAAAGCGCCCAGGCTCGAGCCAAGAGCGCCCCCGGGCACTTTATACATGCGAAGCTTTCTCCTCACCCGGCCACGAGTCTGCAACAGGCAAGACATGGCTCGGCGGACACGCACCGTCAGCGTCCATTGAGAGAATCCGGTCGCAGCACGTGTAGCCATTCGGGCATTGTGATTGGCTACCGAGCTGACTTCGGACCCGCCGAGCCATTCTCTCCGCCAAGAAGGGGGGACTCGAGGGCCGAGCGAGGCAGAGGAGGCGCTCGACGCATGTGCCTGCCTGCCATGTTGTGTCGCATTCGCTCGCGCGGGACCAAGGCACCACTCAGCACCACCACGTGCTGGCCTCGGCGCGACATGTCGAGAGGATCCCACGTGCGCCCTTCTGGATGTCGTTTCGTTAGACTTCTTTTCATGCGTCATGATGCGATCCGCTGATTGGCCAAGACTGCTGCGACGGGACGGCTCTTGCGGGCCCGAACCGTGCCCACGGACCGACATGGCTTCCAACGTGCTGCCGCTCGTCGACCACATTCGACCTGCAGAGAACCGGAGGTGCGGACGGTTGACGAGACTCCCATGCTACAGGTACACATCAAAACCACCGCTAGCGCCTGGACCGCCGTCGGCCAGGTGGTTGCATCCAACACCACCGCCACCAAGCCAGTGCCTCCTTCTCTTGGTGTAGGAGCACCTTCCCAATTGGCGACCTCTCGCCGTGCCTATAGCAGTCGCCGCTGTCTTCCACGTGCAGCTTTCCATACGTCTCGCATGCAAGCAGGTGAACATGTCCACTTGCCGCGCTTTTGTTCCGCCTTCAGCTCGAGATCCGATTCTGCAGGGCTGCCCTGCCCCGTGAGATCGGTAGCCCCCACTGCTCGGCTCTCGCCTTCCAGCGGCAGGAGCAGAGCTCCCTTCGGCCCATCCAATCACCCTTCCAGCAAAAGAAATTATGCCCAGGCTGTCTCCTCCGACGCCATGGATCAACACCGCGCAGAAGTCGACCGCGTGGCGGCGAGCGTGCGAGGCTTCTATGAACGTGGCGAGAAATTCCGCATCAACCACGGCTCGACCAACAGCACGCGCGAGGGCGCTCTCGGCCGCGATCCGGGCAAGACTGTTGACACCAGCCGCCTCAACAATGTCTTGCGCGTCGACACCGAGGCGCGAACCGCCTTGGTGGAGCCCAACGTGCCCATGGATCAACTCGCCGAGGCCACGCTAGCACATGGCCTCATTCCCCCTGTCGTGATGGAATTTCCGGGCATCACCGTTGGGGGCGGCTATTCGGGGACCTCCGGCGAGAGCAGCTCCTTCAAGCATGGCTTTTTCAACGAAACGCTCAACAGCGTGGAAATGGTTCTCGCCAACGGCGAACTAACAACCTGCTCGCCGACCCAACACCCGGACCTCTTCCACGGCGCCGCGGGCGCGATGGGCACCCTCGGCGTCACCACCCTCGTCGAGATCCAGCTCCGCCCCGCCGCCACCTATGTGGAAACCACCTACCACCCGGTCACCAACACCGCCGTCGCCATCGAAAAATGCCGCACCCTCGCCGACCCCTCCAACCCCACCCTCGACTACATCGACGGCATCCTCTTCAGCCCGACCTCGGGCGTAATCGTAACCGGCCGCCTCGTCTCGCCCCCCACCCCCACCCACCCCATCCGCCGCTTCTCCGCACCCCCCGACCCCTGGTTCGCCCAGCACGCCGCCACCCACGCCACCTCCCCCACCCCCGTCACCGAACTCATCCCCCTCCCCGAATACCTCTTCCGCTACGACCGCGGCGGCTTCTGGGTCGCCAACGCCGCCTTCGCCTACTGGCGCCCCTTCGTCCCGCAAAACCGCACCACCCAGAGCTTCCTCGACGACTTCCTGCACACGCGCATGCTGTACAAAGCCCTACACGCCTCCGGACAAAGCACCCGCATGCTGGTCCAGGATCTCGCCCTCCCCTACGAAACGGCGCAGCGCTTCATCGAGGCTTCCACCGCCGCCACCGCCATCTGGCCCCTCTGGCTGTGCCCGCTCAAGCACCCGCGCGCCCCCACCATGCACCCGCATTCGACGCTCGCGGGCGAGCCGCCGCAGCAGCTCCTCAATATCGGGCTCTGGGGCTCCGTGCCCGCGGGCGCGGACGCGGGTGCCGTCAATCGTGATGTCGAGGCGTCGTTGCGCGCCTGTGGCGGCATGAAGTGGTTGTATGCGCAGGTGTTCCATGCGAGCGCGCACGACTTCTGGCAGGACTTTGACGAGAGCTGGTACCGGGCGTTGCGGCGGAAGTGGGGCGCCGAGGGCGTGTTGGCGGATGTGTGGGAGAAGGTGAGGGGGAGGGGTGGTGGGGGTGTTGGTGGGAGTGGGGGGCGCAAGGGGTGGTTTGGCGGGTGGCCTTGGGAGGGTGTGAGGGGGTTGAGAGCGGCGATTCGGTCGAGGGAGTATTTGAAAGGGAGGGAGAGGGAGTGGAAGAAGTGGGTGCCGAGGTGATACGGCGTTGGGGAGGGGAAGGGGGGGATAGATGGATAGACTGTATGCTAGATTGGAGTAGAATTGTATATGTAGTTGAGTTGTTAGTTGTCCATCGCTGTCTCTCGTACTGCTCTGGTGTCGAAGGAACCAATCTCTTAACCTCTCCGATCCGCTCGCCTAAGCTCCAACTTTAGATCCGCTCGCCGAAGCCCCAACTATAGCAGACGCACTTCTCACTTTGCCATCTACAGAACACGAGAGCCATGACGCAGTCGCTCACCACCCTTGTCATACCGCGAAAAGTGCATGCGCGAGCAACATTTCAGCGTCGAGTCGACAAACATTCCGTCGGATTTAAGATCCTACCAAATTTAAACCCCGAGCCACCCTATCGGGAGCACCCGCCCAATCGAAATCTTGGCGACGCCAGGGAAATTCTTCCAACGCCGCGCTCGCGAGCTTTTTTCATCTCGGAGCTCCATCTCCACACCACACACCCCTCTCTCCAACCAGCACTCACCACACACCGCCCAGAATGAAAGTCTCCAAACCCCAGTCCAAGCGGCAGTCCACCAAACTCCGCGCGGGCATCGCCAAAGCCTCCGCGGCGAAACAGCGCAAGAACCGCAAGGAGGCCAAGAAGAACCCGCAGTGGAAGTCGCGCGTGAAGAAGGACCCGGGCGTGCCGAACTTGTTTCCGTATAAGGGGAAGATTTTGGCGGAGCTGGAGGAGGGGAGGAGGCGGAAGGAGGAAGAGGGGAGGGCGAAGAGGGAGGTGGAGAAGGCGAGAAGGGCGGGGGGGACGGTGGAGGGGGTGGTTACGGGCGGGGAGGTTGGTGCGGACGAGGAGGGGGATGAGGAGCTTATGGATGAGGCGAGTGATGATGAGGGCGAAGAGGTCACCGAGGTGGAAATGGATGGCGCTGAAGACGACGACGGCGCGGCCAGCAGCAACCCCATGGCAGCCCTGGTCGCGTCCGCCCAAGCGCGCGCCTCGACATACAAACGCCCCGCACCGGGCACCACACCCCGCGACGACGACGTCTCCGACTCCGAGTCCGACTCCGACGCCGCCGCACCCACACACGCCGCCAAAGGAACCCAACCCAAAACCCAACCCGCCCGCACACCCGCCCCAGGCGCCGCACCACGCGCCCCCGCCCTTCCCTCCGCCGCGCTCGATGATCCCGTCAAAGCCGTCACCCTCTACCTCGACACACAAGCCCAAGCGCTCCCGGCCCTTCAAAGCCACTACGGCATCCCGCCCCTCGTCACCGCCGGCTCGGACGTGCCAACGCGCTTCCTAGTCGAAGTGGCGCGCAAGCGCGGCCGTCTTGGGCGCGGCGGGGTGCCGAACACGCACGCGGCGGCGCTGGTGGTGGTGGCGGATTTGCATGAGAAGCGGGTGGCGGGGTGCGAGGGGGTGGGGTTGGCGGAGGTGCTGGATGCCGGGGTCGGGAGAGGGGAGGGGGTTAGTGCGCGCGGGGAGGTGAGGGTGGTGGAGGGGGCGGGGAAGGCGCCGATGAGGATTGAGGGGTTGTTTGGGGAGGGGGAAGGCGAGGGGAAGAAGGGAAAGGCGAGGGCGAAGGGGAAGGGGATGCGCAGGGCGGCGGATGTGGATGCTATGGTTGAGGGATGAGGGGTGTCGTGATGGGGTTGGTCGAGATGAGGGAGCGAGGGAGCTGGAGCTGTAATACCCTACTCTGCTGCAGACAAACACGTCTGCAACAACGCCCGCCGTTCCGCCTGGAAAAAGGGCCGCGCAAAACCGCCCGTACACATTTGCTTGCCCTCCCCATTTAACCGCGCTGCGGGGCCGCATGGAAAACGACATTTTCCGCACGGCATTCAAATCTGCACCAACATCCAAAAAACAGGCCTTTCTCGCCGCCGAAGGGCGCCGTCGGCAGCAGAAGAAGAACTCGGCAATCCACCACATCACCCCGGCGCTCGATGATTCGAAAACTTCCCACCTTCGGGACCTCGAGCGCACGTCTGCCCATTGCGGGCCGCTACGACAGTCGCCACCGCGACGGGCTGGAGAAGGGGCTGCGGCACCGAAAGCTGAAGCTGCGGGGTTCGGCGGCTGAGATTTTCGGGGCGGCGGGATATGGGGCGCGGTTATGGGCGCGGATGGAAGAAGGGGCGTGGATGTGACTTTGGGCTGGGTGGGCGTCTGATGGCCGAAGGGCAGGGATCGAACTGGGCGCGATGGAATGAATGGATGTGGCAGGGTTCCGCTTCGTCTTCGCCTCCTTTTCCTTTTTTTTTTACCATGAAGTTGCAACGTGCTTCTCTGTTGGCGGTTTTCCGCTGCGATGGGGTGTAGAGGAACGGATGTGTGGGCTTTGTTTGCTTCGTCGGTGCGTGGGGGCGGGAGGAGGGGGCGCGTAGCTTGCTGGCTGTACTGCGATTTTGCTTGACCCTCCTGCTCGTTTTGATCCTTCTACTTGGCCCTTCTTCCCGTTTGTGTTTCTCCTCGCCCTTCTCCTTCTCCTCGCCCTTCTCCTTCTCCTCGTTCTTCTTCTGCTTCTACCAAGTCGTGGTATGTATCAAAGTAGTCGGTCTATAGAGCATGACCAATACAACACCTTGAACGCGTCTTCGTTGGACTATCACCTGTGATAATAAGGGTCTTCGGGTTCAAGCTACACTGTTCCAGACCAGTTGCCGGAAATCCTCCGGAAATGAAAGGTTTTCAGCAATAAAAAGTAAGAAGGGAATAATAAGCGCTGGTCTATACGTCCTCCGGCACCGAAACCTTCACTGAATACCCACTTAGGAAAGCTGGCCATAAGCCAGAAGTAGTGAACTGACGGAGAGACAAGAGATCCCAAGGTGGCTCTCATCACTCCCAGCACTTCTGCGGCGCCCGCAGTGCTGTCGCCGGCGCCCTTTCTGCCCCCAATCCCCCACACACACCAACCCATCTATCCCAAACGCCCACAAACCCAACCCCACCCCCACCCCCACCTCCCTCACCGCCTCACCGCCCCGGGCATCGGCGCAACAGGCGGCGGCGTCCTCCCCCTCCCCTTCCCCCTCTTCCTCCTCACGACCTCCCCCCCTCCCCCTCCTCCCCTCTCGCACCCTTTACCCCCCTCCCACCGACCCCAAACCTCGGCTCCTTCACCCCCTCGCTCTCCTCCCCCGGCAACGCCACCCCCACCAGCCCGAAATAATAATCCAGCACCTCCGGATACCGGAGACAACTCCGCCTCCAATCCTCGTCCACGCCCGCTTTGAAAACCGCCTGCGCTTGCGCCATCTGCGCTTGTAAGACGGCCATCTGAGCTGGTTGGAGCGGCGGGTTGCCCGCGTAGCGTTCGTATAGCGTGTAGCAGGGGAGCGAGCGGAGGTGGGCGGTGTGTGCTTCGTGGCGGAGCGTTTTGAGGGTCGAGAAGGTAGCGATTACGGCGTTGCGCGCGTGGTTGAGGACCCAGTGGCTGTGTTGCCGGGGGCGTGTGTGAGCGAGGTTTTTTCTCTTCGGCGTAGGGGGGAGGGGGGGGTGGGTGGCACCGTGACGGAAGGCAGGGGCC
>SGQK01000122.1:11780-65550 GCA_004216415.1 Aeminium ludgeri
GGGGGGGGGGGGGGGGGGGCTGGACGGGGGGTGCGTGCTGGGTGTTGCGTGGGTGGGTGGTGCGGGTGGATTACCGGATGTCCTGCATGCTCTGCCAGCGCTCCTGAGCCTGGTCGAGGGCGAGTTCGAGGCGCTGCCCTTCGTGTGGGCATTCTGGGTAGGGCGGGGCGCCGCAGATGGCACACGAGGCTTCGACGGCGGGGATGCTGGGCATCGGGTGCGCCATCGCGGATACCATCTGTTCGACGGGGGGGTTGCGGGGAGTGAGGCCAGGAAGGAGGGGGGGGTGGGTGGGTCGCGGTGGCGGTGGATGTGGATGTTGTTCGTACCGGAGAGTTTTTGATGTTGAAATAGAGGGTTATGAACGGTAAAAGAGGGATGGATGGAAGAACAACAGTAGAGAGGTCAAAAATACTTACCTTCGAGAGCAGCCTTCGCTCTCGAAGGCAACGAGTCGGCCGCGCTACTGCAATACAAGTGGCCGTCAGGCGTCTCTGCGCGGACCCATCTAGTAGTCCATATACCCGCGAGCACGCCTCGCTCGCCTCGCCGTTTCGCTGCGCAAGACCCGCGAGTCGTCGGCCCAGAGGTGCGGCGGTCTGACGGCGGGCGTGTTGACGTTTGCCCCGATTGGGGCGGTCTCATGCACGATGTGCTGGCGTGTCGAGGGCGCGTGATTCTTGAGGGCCGGAGCCGTTGTCTCGCTGCGGTGGTGGCGGCGTGGACAACATTGACAAGATGGTGTGGGCCGCCTTTTCCACGGTGTCAAGGGGGAAGACCAATGTTGACGACGACCTGAGCGATGAAAGCGCTGGTTCCGTTCCGGGAGGAAGACGGAGGTTGGAGGATTCACTGCGGGTCGGTGGCGAGAACTCAATTTCAACCTCCTCTTTCCGAAAGCGGTAGGAGGTGGTCAAGTTTTCTGAACTGGCGACAAAAGAAGGTCCCAGTTCTTAGCATTCACTTATGAAATGTCGAAGAGGATCGTATCAATGGATCAGTTGACACAGAGGCTCGTCCAAAGGCGCGAACCTGCGCGCGGAGAGCGCTGCCGTATCTGCCATGCCTATTCACCTCTTGGCATCAAAACTGACGATTTTTTCGAAGTCATAAAAATTTTGACAAAATGTGGCATGTGGAATCATCTTGCTTGTTCTTTTCCCGTCTTCGCATCATCTAGCTTGCCGATCACATCGTCTCAAAACCCATGCCACCCTCCTACGAAACTCCGGACTACTGGAACCACCGTTTCACCCGCGAGCCCCAAGCGTTCGAATGGCTCCTCTCCGGCCCCCACCTCCTCAACCTCCTCGACAAAGAATTGTCCCAACTCCCCCCTGACCCCGAAATCCTGCATATAGGCTGCGGCACTTCGGAACTAGCATGGCACATCCGCACCCTCGTCACCCGCCCAGACCAAATCTGCAACGTCGACTTTGCCCAGTCAGCCATCGACGCCGGACGTAGAAAGGAGGACCGAGCCCCCGGCCTCGCGACTGAAGACTGCATGCGCTGGGAGCGCGTCGACCTGCTCTCGCGCGGCAGCCTGCAGACCACTTTCCCACCCTCGCAACCCAGCTCACGCTTCGACCTGGTCTTCGACAAAGCTACCAGCGACAGCATCGCCTGCGGCGACGACATCCCCACTCCACTCCCCTTCGGCCCTCCCGCGTCAACGTCCGCAGCTCCCACGCTCGTAGCCCACCTCCACCCGCTCCACCTCCTTGCCATTCACCTCGCGGCCCTCACGACACCGCTCACAGGCCGCTGGCTCTGCATCTCGTACACAGCGGACCGATTTCCGTTCTTCGCGCCGCTGCCGGCGAGTGAGCGCGATGGCTTGCTAACTCCGCGCGTGCTGGAGGCGGGGCTGCCGCATCCGGCGGAGCTGTGGAGGTTGGAAGCGAAGTGGAAGATTGATGCGCCGGAGCAGGCGGGCGGGGGTGGGCAGGGGCCCGGGGGAACGGTGCATCGGCCTGAGATGGCGTATTGGGTGTATGTGCTCGTGAGGACGGGGAGGGAGATGTGTTTGTGAGCTGAAGGCGTTGCGGGTGCGTGTCGTTGGCTCAAGGCGAGATGGAGAGGAAATGGATTGCGGAGAGTGTAATTGGAAGCGCAGGAAAGACTTGAAATTGAGGCTTCTTGGCGGGGCGAGAGGACTGTCGATCAACGCATTGCGATGGGTTGGATATCATAGAAACAATGCTAAAAAAAGCCGAATACTCAGCATCAACACACATCTCATGATGGACTCCTTCGAAACTTCCCCCCACCGTTCCCAGCGAACCGCACGCTTTTCGCTGTCCCCCCACCCGTCGATTTTCCAAACACGCTCCTCCTAAGCGCACTCGGCGGCACCGGCGTGAACCCGCCCGCTCTCAGCTTCCGCGAGAACGGCGTGACCTGTGGCGTCAGCGACTCCGTCGCCGCATTCCCTTCCCCACCTACAGCCATGCCGTGTTGCCCTCGCGCCTCCCTTCTCTGGGTCAAGGGCGTGGCCGACACAGGCGCCGGAGTTGTAGCTAAGTAGGCCGAATCAAACGCCATGGGCGTTACACCCACCGGCGTGGGCAGCGCTCGAAACCTGCCACTGCGGCGCCCTGAGCGCGACGGGGTGCGCATGTAACCCGGTGTGGCAGGTGGAGAGCGACTGCGCTCCGCCGAGCGCGATCGTGACGCCGCGCGACTCGCGGGTCGCAGGCTAGGACTGTCAGGCTCCCCGGCATCTTCCGATTTCGCGGCAGAGGAGCGCTTTGAAGCCGTTTGACTAGCCCAATGGCGCAGCATTTGCTTGATGTGGGCGTCGCGGTTGCGGGCCCAGAGGGCGTCGGCAGACTCAACGTTGCGGGCGTGCGTGAAGGTTGACCATTGCAGGCGTCTGAAGACGCCGGCTTGGAGGGCGAGAGAGGTTTCTTGAGTGAATGCGAGAGCTTGCTGGTCGGCGTCGAGAAGGTCATCGTACCGGATGGTGAGAGCGGACAGGGCGGATGTGATGAGTTTGATGTTGTCGAGGGCGGCCGCTTGGATGGAGAGGTCGGTGTAGTGAAGGCTTCGGGTGTGCCAATGGGCGAGAGTCTGGGCTGCGATGGCTGAGTGACGGTCCAGAGCTAGACGCTCTGCGGTCTGGTTCATCTCTTCGATGCCTGCTCTTTGAGAGCGCCAGCGAGTGAAGCTTTGTCGTACGAGCCGGATCTTGATTTTTGAGCGCACGTGGGCGTAGGCGTCGCGTCTGCGATTATGCTTGTGCTCCGTGGTCTTCTCTCCCCACAGCTTTAGCGTGTTGGTGCTGAGGCAGTAGTAGCGGGCATCTGCGGCCCACTTGGCGAGACGGCGTGCGTGATCGGTCTTTCTTTTCCAAACCTCGATGACCTTCGGCAGCACGCGCATGTTGGCCACTTCGACCGCAGCCCTTTCTGCATCTTCTCGATTGCGCATAGCAAGATTGAGACGAAGCATTGAGGAGGCGAGTTGGCGCCTGCGCTGGGTCTCAGCGAATGCCATGGCGGCGTTGTCGAGCCTGTCTCTCCCTCCATGCAGTTTCGTCCTCCATACGACCAGTACCTGACCAATCAACCTACTGCTCATGGTCCGCTCAAACAACTTCAGTCGCTCTTGAAGGGCCCAACGATAAAGGCTATCGATCAAGACCCTCTCGTCCATCTTCTGGGCAAGAGCTCTGCATCGAAGAGCGTCGTTCCACTTGGTCCATGTCGACTGCAGAATTCGTTTGCGGTTCACTTCAATGGCCTGGCGAGAAAGTCTGAGGTTAAGTTGCCACGTCTCGAAAGCTTTTCGTTCCAGGGCGAGGTTAACTTTCAATGACATGGTCTGAAGTGAAGGACCCAATCTCGCCTGGACGTGTAGAGTGTGCAGGGTGCGAGAGGTTAGACTCCGCTCATCGTGTCGCTGGGCTTGCACGACCTTCTGCTGTCGCTGTCGTAGGCGAGTGCTGAGCAAGTGCAGTGTGTTTCTCTCCGCTTGTGAGCTCCAACAACTCCTGGCTTGTTTTTCCTTCTCAGCCAATTCCCGCGAGCAGTTCACCACCCGCAAGAAAATTCTCTTTTTCGTCCACATGTCGTGCCAGCTCTCGACCCTCTGACTGCAGAATTTCCAAAACCAGGCGTCTTTGCATCTCCGCATTAGGCGCTCCTCGTAGACTGCAACAGCTTGCTCGTGCCACAGCTGTCGCCTGGACGTCTTCTCGCGCCATACAGCCAGGTATTTCCTCGCCAGGATACTCCGTATTTTTGTTTGGTTTTCGTGAGCGATCGCCTTCCAGCGTCTGAAGTAGGTGACCTTCAGGATGTGATGCTGCGCAACAGTAGTCTTGAGCTTCTCGTGCTCACAGCTTGTCGCCCAGTGAGTGAAGGATTTCGTGAGTAGGAACAAATCACGCGCGCGCCGAGCTCGGTCTTCAAGGCGATCATAGCGCTCAGCTATTCGTTGATCCTCCTGTTTGGCTTCGAAAGACATTCGCCATTGATCAAGCGCTTGTTTGAGCAGGGTTCGGCGATCGTGATTGGCGGCAATCGAGTAAGCCTGGGCTCGGGTTTGTTGATGTCGAAGAGCCATGTCATGCCACACATGAAGAGCTTGGCGCGCTGCGCGAATAGAAGAGGTCGACAGGAATGCTTCTGCATTCTGCTCTAGCTGGGTTTGCGAAGGCTCAAAGAAGAGGTCGGGACCATCGCCAATTCCCTGATCCACTCGGTCCTCGCGGTCCTCGCGGCCATCTTCATCTTCTGTTTCCGTAGAGAATCGAGGGGGAGGCGAGCCGCGATGGCGAGCAGCTGACGAACGTTTCTCCGTGTAGCTACGTGGCGAACTTGCCGAACGAGTCCTACGACCAGGGACCGCAGAAATGCCATCTCGTAGGGGCATTCGAGCCTCATCCCTTCTGGCGGGCGGAGGTTGAAGGCTAGCATCCTGCGAATGTTCGCTCAGCCACGTCTCCTCGTAGCGCGCATCGTCAAAAGACACCCTTCGCGACGGTCTGAATTGTTGCTGACGCTCATGAATCGTTCCCGTCGCATCGGGGTCATGTTCCACCGCGTCGTCTTCGTCATCGACAATGGTGACCCCCTTCTCCTCCAAAAGCTCCCTCAACCGCCCCAACAGATCCACCGGTCGTTTTGCGCGATTGTCGGCCGCTGTGCTCTCACCAACGCGCATAATCCAGCGGAAGACAGCGCCATCGTGCTCCTGCTGAATTTGTTCCTGGGCAAATTCGGCATCGTAGGCGGCGAAGAGGGACTTGAAGGGGGGGTCTGAGGAATGCGAGGCGCGCTTGCAAATGCGGTAGAGCAGATTGACGTCTTGTTGCAAGTTGTTAGCGAATCGCCAGGTCTAGGTATTGAGAATGCTGCCTACCGAAATCTACTAGCTCAGGAAGCTCGCTCCTGTCGACATAGTCATTCATGTAGGAAGCTTGAAGTGGTGGATCTTCCGCCTGACGCGCTTGGAGTAGCGTCTTGTCATCTGGGGTTGCACGGTTGCATGTATATTTTCGCGCTCCAAAGTCTGCTGGCGTTATGACATGAGATCTAGAGTTTGTTGTCGATCGGATTGCAGAGCCGAAGAATTGTTGTGGGCGCGGGTGGTGAAGTGTCGCAAGCGAGGTCCGAATGCGCGTCGTGCTTTGAAGCTCGCGTTGATTGTTGACCGAGCTCGGCACACCTGCCAATCCGGGTTGGCATGCATGACCTCACCTCTAGAGTGCCAGCCGGAAGCATTGGACACTTTCGTCCCATTCCGATCAAGACTCGCCACCATCGTCTTCTTAGCCTTCCATCATGCCAGGCCGTACACGTCCGATTGAGAAGTTCGCCGAAGCGACCGCCAAATGCTCCGCCGAAGTACGCTACGCCAATCCCCCTGCGTGATCTCTCTTTCGACTAACGCCAACGAAAGGGCGCCGTCTACGGCAAATGCATCGCGGCCAACTACCAGAATGTGTCGAAAGACATGTGCGCTAAAGAGTTCATGGCAATGAAAGACTGCTATTTGGTACAGAAAACACGAGAGAGAGGCTTCAATAGGGAAGATTGGCTAACGAGGCCACAGAAGGCGGCTGGAAAGAAGGGGTGAGGGATGGTGGAAAGAGATGATTCAACTCGGATGTGGTGGAGGACTCGGTCTGCGAGCAACGCCCGCGATCACATCTGGCCCGATGCTTCAGTGCACACAAGAGAGGCATGGTCACGCACCGAGAGCATCGCCGCTCGCAGGGTCCTAGTGGAGCCTCTGCGGCGCAGAGTGTAGGAGTCAATACATGAGTCCGCATCGGTGGGAGATGGTTGTGGACACATATGGAATGAGTACAAGCGACGGGTTGATCCTAAAGGGCTTGCTGTGCGCCGACGGCTGTCGGTAGAGACGGGAAGGGCGGTTTGAAGAGCTTATGCCAATTTTGGAGGATTGAAAAACGATGTAGCAAGTGGCTTGATTCATTTGACATTCCGCTTTTTGCGGCGACTCATCTCTAAAACCCCCTTCATATGCCTCCGTTCGAACCCCCGACCCTCGTGTACGCCATCTAATCATCATCCTCTAGACCTTCATCAGCCTCAGCAACATCCGCACATCCCTGACGTCCGTCTCCTCTTCGGCAATGACGCCCTCCTGACCCTTCTCCCCAGCAGTGCCCTTCTCCACCCCATGGCTCGCAGCCTTCCCAAACGCTGCGCTTTGTTGCACAAACATCTCCTCCATCAGCCTCTCGCCCTCCAGACGAGACACCTCGGTATTGGCTTCCTTCTCCTCCTCTTTCACCGCCCCATCGCTTCCCTCGGCAGCGGCAGGAGGTAGCACCGCGTACGAAAGCTTCACGTCGTCCGTAGGGACAAGCCCGACACGCTTACGCATGCGCTGGATGCGGTTGAGAACTTCGCGCGCGAGCCCCTCTTGCGCGAGCTCGGGGTATGCGAAGGCGTCCAGCAGTATCATCACGTCGCCTTCGACTGCGACTTCCAAGTTGGCGGTCTCCTTGCTCTGCTTGAGACCGCGCTGCACGCGCAGGTCCTCCGCACTGAGCTGGTGGCCTTCGACCGTGATGCCGCCGGACTCGAGGAAAGAGTGGATCTCCGCGGCGGAGAGCTTGGGCAGCGCGGTCTTGATCTTGGCGGCATCCTTCTTGAATTTCATGCCCAGGTTCTTGACGTCGGCTTGCACACTGTATTCCACGCCGTACTTACTCTCCTCTGAGGTGAGGACGAGGTCACGAACGTTGAGTTCCTCGGTGACGTATCCTTGCAGTGTCTTTACGTCGTCCAGAAACTGCTGGTCCTGGTGCAGTACGACGAGCGTCTTAAGCGGCGTCTTCAAACTGACGGTGCGCCGCTCGCGTGCCAGGCGGCCGAGCTCAATGACCTTTTGCATGCGGGCGACGCGACGCTCGACGGCGGTGTCAAAGAGTTCTTGGCGAACGGTGGGAAAGCGGAGGAAGTGAACGCTGCGAACGTCGTTGTTGTGTGTTATGGAAGGCGGCAAGTGCGGGGCGAGACGCTGGAAGATGTTGTCGGAGAGGAAGGGGACGAAAGGAGCGAGTGCTCGGACAAGAGTGTAGAGGACTTCGTAGAGGGTGTTGAGGGCGTGGAGAGTGTCGAGGCTCTCTTCGTCAGGCGCACCGTTCGTCTGGGCCTTCGCGGTCGTGGTGCCAGCTTGGCCTTTCAGACGGTTGCGGTTGAAGCGGATGTACCAGTTCGTGGTGTCGTCAACCATCTTGAGCAGCCTGGGCACGACAGTGTAGAGGCGATATCCGGCCATTTCTTGGTTGACGTAGTCCAACAAGCTCTGGGTGGCCGCCAAGATCCATCGATCCATGACATTGTCATTCGATTTCTGCAGCTCAGGGTCGAAGACAAAGTCGGTATTAGTGTTCTTCTTCAGCAGTGCCGCCTGCTGAGCGAAAAAGTTGTGCGAGTTCCAGAGAGGGAGGATGACCCCGGAGACAATCTGCTTGACACCAGTTTCGCTGAATCGCAAAGGCTCTCCTCGCACGACGGGTGAGTCGATGAGGTATAGCCGCAGGGCATCCGCGCCATAGCGATCGATGACGAGCATGGGATCCGGGAAGTTCTTAGCCGACTTTGACATCTTCTTGCCGTCCTCAGCAAGCACGATACCGTTGACAACGCAGTTCTTGTAGGGGAAGGTCTCAAAGAGGTGCGTTCCAAGGACTGACATCGTGTAGAACCATCCTCTAGTTTGGTCCAGCCCCTCGGCGATGAAGTCACCCGGGAATTTGGTAAACAGCTCTTTCCCAGGTCCTTCGCTTCTTGAAACTCCGGAGTCGGGATCGGAACCATCGTATCCCGGAAAGCTGAACGGGTAATTTGCAGAGGCATAAGGCATGCTGCCAGACTCGAACCAGCAGTCGAATACTTCCGGAACGCGGTGTAGTTGTCCTTTGCCCTCTTTGGACGGGATGGTGATGTGGTCCACACTGTCGGGGTGCAGATCCTGAATATCGCTCTCATGTCCAGAAAGCTGCTTCAGCTCCGCGACGGATGAGACACAAACGACCTCCTTCATGTCTTCGGACACCCAGAGGGGAAGTGGCGTGCCCCAGTATCTGTTGCGGCTGACGTTCCAGTCCCTCGCAGACGACAGCCACTGGTAGAAACGCCCCATTCCGACCTTCTCAGGCACCCAGTGTGTTTTCTCCAGATTCTCGAGAAGTTGCGGCACAATGGATTCAACTTTGATGAACCAACTGGGCACGGCTCGTTGGATGAGCGGGGTTTTTGATCGCGGGCAGTGTGGGTATCTGTGCGTGATTTGTGACTTCCGCACCATACGCCCAAGTCCTTCGAGATGCTTCATGATGTTCTTGTCGGCAGCCTTCACGTGCTGGCCTTCGAAATCCGGAACCTCACTCGTGTACTCGCCGCTCGCATTAAGCGGGTTCGGAGGAGGTCTCTCCGCGTTGATCACGCCTTCTCGCCATGAGATGTTGTAGTCGTCCTCACCAAACGCAGGTGACTGGTGCACGATGCCAACACCTTCATCCTGCTTGACGTAGAGGTCCAGCAGCACTTTGTAACCAACGCCCTTGAATGTGCTTTCGAAGTAGTTGAAAAGCGGCTTGTACTGCCACTCTGCAAGATCAGCGCCCTTGATCTTTGAGAGAACTTTGTACTTGGCCTTCTTCGGGTCCTTGTACAGGACTCTCAATCCAGCCTCGAGCATAATGTACCGTTTGTCCGATTCTGTGTCGTGGATGACGAGATACTCATAGTCCGGATGCGCGCAAAGGGCAACATTGCTCGGCAGAGTCCAGGGAGTCGTTGTCCACGCCACAAAGCTGACCTCCCCTCCAGCCGCCTTCAGGGTCTCCTCCACCTTTGCTCGCACGCCCTCATTTTGCTCCTCAGGAGGAAGAACCGGGAAGGACACCGTGATAGCCGGGTCCTGAACATCCTTGTATTCCTCGCTGGCCTCACTCTTGCTCAGCGGGGTGGTCAATGCCGTGCTGTACGGCAGAACCCTCGCGCCGTGGTACACCAGGCCTTTCTTGTACAGCTGCCCAAACACCCACCAGCACGACTCCATGAACGTGGGGTCCATCGTCTTGTAATCGCGGTCAAAGTCGATCCATCGCCCCAATCGTCCCACCACGCGCCGCCATTCCCCAGCATAGGTGAGCACGACCTCGCGACACCGGCGGTTGTACTCCTTGAGCCCAATCTTGTCCACGGCCGCCTTGCCCCTCACACCCAACTCCTCTTGCAGCTGCTTGTCGATGATCTGCTCAATGGGTACGCCGTGCGTATCCCAGCCGAAGCGCCTCTCCACGTGCCGTCCAGTCATGGTCCAGTAGCGGGGAATGATGTCCTTGATCGTCGAAGCGAGCAAGTGCCCGTAGTGAGGCGTGCCAGTCGCGAAGGGAGGGCCATCGTAGAAGACGTATGGGGGGTCATCTTTGGTGATTTCGAGCTGACGGTGGAAAGCGTTCGTTTCGTTCCACAGTTGGAGGATGCGCTCCTCCTCGGCGGGGAAGTTGATGGAGCCCATGACGGGCAAGGCTCTCGAAGTGTTCGCAGGGTGGGTGAAAATGCAGCTTCTTGTTTATTGGGGCGTATGAAACGAGAGTTATGTTTATGTGGTTCGTGGCGCGTGGGAGAAGGCGATCGTTTTGTGGGAGGGGAACCTCAGGCATTCACGCGCTCATAACGAGTCAAGCCGGTCGGCCCGGACCCTCGGCTCGTAAGTTGGTAAGATCGGGTGTCCCAGGTACCTATGTACCTCATAACCTTTAAGGTTCGACCACCGCACTGTTCGAACAGCCGGGTCGAACCTGGAAGACTGTCCGAACGTCGCTTCGCTTCTCATTCTTCATAGCGGGGCGAATCACCTCTCATACTTTGGCTACAGCTAGTCGGGCGACCTTCAAGTTTCTCTCGCGGTGGCACTGATCGTACGTGAGACTACCTGCCTTTCGTCGATGTACACAACCACAACTGTGCGTGCAATTAGAGCGAAACCAATTCCCAATCGCAGCATATGTGCCAAAGAGATCTACAATGCTCAGAATTGCTAGCTACAGCACGACTCAAGAGTATGCCGTGAACATGTCGCTAAACCGGCTGCAATGGCCCCCCGTGAAAACGGCTTGCTGCCGCATTACGGCTGCACCTAAGACTCACGTGCCCGCTGCAAACGCTGTCAGTAGTCTCTCAGATTCTAGACGGTTCTCAACTGGATCACTTCATTTCTGGTTGTGAATTCCTCGTGAAGGTCTGAGCTTTCACTTCCCAAAACTTCTACGTTCTCGATGTGGTGTCGCGCGTTCGCTTTCCAAGCAATTTCATTTTACCTGTCTCTTCACCTTGCTCCCCGCCGCCTACCGCTTTTCTTCGTCATTCGTTCTTGTTTGGCATCTGCCTTGCGGTTGTGAGACACCAACGTTTGCCGCCCCTCAAACACCCTACACATTCTCTCTATCCATCGCGGATCTCTCCACCAATTTCACCATTCAAGCGTTCTGTCGTAACCTGAGACGCACTCATTCCAATAGTGCGTGCCAAGGAAAGAACGCTTCAGCGGTTCACCCGATCCTCAACCATATTCCGTGGCATTCGCCACCTCACGGATCTTGCAGGAAGGAGCTCGCTGCCGGCTTTGCTGCTCATCTCATACATACCTCACGGCAAACGTCACTACAGTATGGCAATTTTTGGAGGGGTCAGCTCGCTCTCCGTCCGCAAAGGCGGAAGAGTTCGTGACTTGATGGATCTCTCAGACGTACTGAATACCTTTCGCGACGAATGCGTCGAGCAAGGGCACAATGAAAAGGGCCACGACGAGCAACATGAGAGGAAGATTCAAGAATTTTGTGCGTGCCTTCATGATCGAGATTTCTACGAAATGACTCGAAGCTCCTTCTGTGAACTTCACAGAGGTGTCCGCAACGAAAATCACACCATACCCAGCGCTACAATGGCGAGAATGATGCTGGCCGCAAAACAGTATCTACCGCCGCCACCTGTCTTTGATTCGGGGGTCACCCGTGAAGGTGTGCTCCTCGTGCAGAGGATCAACTACTTATCCGCCGAAATTGCGCAAATCCAAGGCCTGCCAGCCATGGACGAAGAAGCAAAGGGCATGGTTGCCACCTTGACGAAATTGATCTACACACTTGTGGGTTACGGTGAAGATCATCCTGAAGAATTGGCGAAGCACCTGCCCAGTCATCAACAATCACACCCACCACCTCAGCATCCGCCTCGGCATCCGCCCCAGCATCCGCCCCAGTGGCTGTCTCAGCGCCCGCCTCTGCCAGACCGGCACCCCGGCGCTCAGGCGCAGGATCGAGATACGACTACACAAACGGGTGTGTATAATGGAGGGATGACATGCTACCAGAATGTCATCATTAGAATGTTGCTGCAGCCACTCTCCCTCGAAGAAGCGCAAGCGAAGAAAGACAGCCTTGATGTGATCGGGAGCTGCCTCGTGGATCTCATCTCGCACATCTCCAACGGTCGCTTCTCAGAATCTAAGCGGACTCTTGAGGCTCTCTGGATGAATGTGGCACGCGACGCCTCGAATTCAGTCTCAATGTTTGCTCGGGGCTCCCAACAGGACCCCACGGAATTTTTGAACCTCGTTGTGTTTTCGCGTCTCGAAAACCTCCTACCTCAATGGAAGCATGGGACAAGAATAATCCACAAGTGCTCGCAATGCAAATTCCAAGAGTCTCAACTAATGGAGGGCAGGATTCTTACCCTGCCACCGGGACTCAATGAGCCTCAACGAAATCTCTCGCAACTGATTGACGACCATGGACATGAGACCGAGGATATTGAGAAGCATTGCAACGAATGCAGCGCGCAGAATGCTTCTCACTCGCGCACAGAGCAACTTGGGCCATTGCCTGGTGTGCCATGCCCAGTCCTCTTGATTTCTCTGAATCGGTTTTCGAGCTCCCCAGCTGGCGTTTTCTCAAAACTCCAGACGAATGTTCGGATCCCACGAGCGGTCTTCCCAGTCGAAGAGATGACCAAACTCTACTATGTGGACTTTGTCGTTGTGCACGTTGGAGACACAATTGGCAGCGGCCACTATTTTGCCTTCGAGCGTGACAGTCCTACTGCCTCCTGGAGGCGAGTGGAAGACAGCACTCTTGCGCCGGCGAGTCAAGCCGATGTCGATCACTATAGTGGGCAGTGGTATGTTTGTCGTGCCGTTCCTTTCTCGAGCCAGATCGAAAACACGCAGCTTGATGAGCAAGAGCCGGCTAGTGTTGTAGACAGCGATGACAGCATGAACGACGCCTCACCAGTTACTGATGACGACCCCTTCCGTTCCAACGAACCCCCGGAACAAGATACGAGTGACTTTTCGATTCCCAACCCGCCTCATCTCCAGCCACAACGCTACCGGGGGCCCGAGCCAGACGAGGCGCTTCCCAAGGAATCGAGCGCAGAAGCTGCGACGTCGCCGGCAACAGTGAAGCGCTACGTTCGTCCTGTCACAATACCAGACTCAGAGGACGACATCGTCTCAGGGTCCCCCATGATGGCCAAAACGCCGACGACAAAAGAGCGTTTGAGCTTGCCTATCCGAAGCTCCCCTGCCTCCTCGTCAAAGAGGAGGAGCCCTCATGATGTCGACCCAGAGACGCACTCCTCTCGTCCGCACCCGTCGATGCGCAGGGCAGCCACCCCGGGTGTGAGGTTCGCATCTGATCCTCCGGAAGACGAAAATGCCGTGCAGGATTCGCCCATCGCTCTCAAGGCCAGAGCACCCAGAAAGACCACCGCGCCCGGGATCTCTGCTGCCAAAATTGCCGCCCCGAAGGTTACGCCGGGAATCGCGTCTGCGAAACCCGCCGAAGCAAAGTCTGCTCCCCCCAAATCAGCTGTGGCAGGAGCAGCCGCACCAAAGTCTGCCCCAGCCGCAACTCGCACTGGCAAGTTCACGGCTTCAAAAGCCTCTGCCTCTAGAGAAAGGACAGTGACTCCTAGCTCTACCAACAGCAGCATCAGCGTTGCCCACCCCCCTCGCACTACCGACGTAGATGTACAACAGGGTAAGAAGCCTCATCACATGGCGGGCACCGCCTCAAGCTTGCTGAAATCCAAGTCTGGACGCAAGAATGAGCAGAGGACACCTCTCGCGGATGTTTTCGACCGATCCAACGGCGGTCCTCAGTCGAAGACCCCGGTGCTGGGCAAGAAGAAGTCCGCCAGCGGCCCGAAGCAGACCCCTAGTGCGCCAGCTGCATCAGACGCTCTGACGCAGCCGCAGCGCTCGTCAACACGACCGCAACGTGGAGCAGCGGCGCAAGCCGAGAAAAAGGTGTCGAGTTTGTACGAGCAATACCCTGAGCTGACTAGCTCTGAAGCCAGCGGCGGCGGCGAAGCACATTCACAAAACTGGCGGGACTCTCAGGGCAGTGAGACGAAAGCGCAGTCGTCTGTTGCGGGGTCGGACCCCATTGTGGGTGCTGCAACTCAAGCCATCGTTTCGGGCCAAAAGTCACCGGACGATGTTTCGTCTGAAGACTCTTCCTCCAAGAAGCCCTCTCGAAAGCGCCTTTCGCGGTCTGATTGAGGGACGTCGGCAGTGCCACGGCTTCCACCCCATACGGATGCCCTTCAACCTCCACTTCTTCTCACATGAGTTCTAGCTCATCAACACGAAGAGTCAGTGAAAAAAATTGAGAAGTTTCAAGGACGGTGTAATGATTTTTTAAGAACAGCAGAGTCAAAATGGTGGCAAAAGTACGCTGCGAAGGTCTCATTGGTCTGTCTGATGGCGTTATGCCGGCCCGGACACTTTGCATCTCTTGAAAAGCGTCACATAATTCAAATTAGTATCGCTTTCTCTTGGTTATCTGTGACATTCTATTTTGTGTACCGTAGATGGACCATACCACCGCTCACACCTACATGTTAACCAGTATGAGCCCTCTCGTCATACACACCTAAATAAAGCTCCTCGCATTTTATGTTTAAAAATGCCGAACAAGGCGCAAAAAATGCTATCTTCACCGTTCACGGTGCCGATGCAGTCTTTGATCGGACCATTCAGGAATCGCTACGCGGGCCGAGAACAAAGGCGATCACAGGCAACACCATGACGACAAGATATGTCTCCATTTCACGAACGGACGATGACAGGGCCGAGCTTAAAGAGGTCTTGTTGGCCCTAAACAGATTTTATAAGAGAACAACATTAAGAACCACAGAAAGCCTTCTCGCCCTCAAGCGGTCTCAAGATGCGATGAATTTCGACTGAGTAGAGCCATGCATTGCCCCGACGCCTTTTATCCGCAATGGACACATTACGCCAAATCTTCGAGAGATCCTGCAGGACTTTAGAAGTACTGAGTCACCTGGGATGCTTCCATCATGTTCACCGTATCAAAGAGCTCATCATCCTCATCTGATTCGTCTGAAGCCACCAGACTCTCACCATCCGAGCCCAACTCCAGGTCGAACGTGCCGTCCAGGCCCTGTTTCTTTCTCTTCCTCCTGGGCTCAATTCCTGCCTGCTTGTTCTGGCGTTGTCTGATCTTTTGGATTTGTTTCGCGATGAACACAATTGTTCTATCGTAAGGCAAATAAGTCAAGAGTACAGGGGACATGCGAGTAAGACTCTGGCTTTTTGGCATGTGCGGATGAAATAATGAACTCCATCGTTGGAGCAACGCATCTTCTTCGGTGGTGACCGCACGGACTTTGTGCGGTTTGGGTGCTTGACGGACGCGCTCGGAGTTGTTAGTGAAGAAAGGCTTGCCCGAGGCGTAGTCTTGAGTCAAGGTTGTGGTCTTCTGTGCGAGCGGGTCGACAGGCGGGGGAGGCGCAGGGGGAATCCGTGAAGTGGCTGGGTCGGCCGTAATGCGGTGCCAGTTCTGCAGGCATTAGCAAGGGCGGTCTGCAACTCACAGGGAAGGGGTAATAACCATAGGGGTCCATTGACGAGCGTAATCGTACGACACCCAGTCGTCACGGGCAGTCTTCCACATCTTGTTCAACGCTTTGAGGAATGCAGCGATTTGGTCTTCGCCCTCCAGAAGTTGGTTCCTGGCCCATTTTCCGCTGCGTTGCTCTTCGCCAGCAACTGTGAAGGTCATGTTTTTCATGCCCATGTATTCATTCTCGCCGCAAAGCCACAAAAAGGTGCTTGCATTTGCGAACAGGAGCCGACCACTCAAGCAGTCCACAATCGCTCCTGGTACCTTTCCCGTCTCTGGATTGATAGAGCTGTCGGCCATGTTGAGTTCTTTCAGTATGCGTGCTCTGACGGAGTCTGTTGGAAACGTAGATTTCCGCTGAATGGGAAGCGCGTTTTGCCGGGGGTATCGTCGGCAAACCGTCCAAATGGGCAGTACAGGCCAAGAGTCACAGATAGCCTCGCTTTTTTGGGCCATAACACTTTGCGCGATCTTCTCTGCTAATGTCGAGGTGCGCCACTGCTCTCTTTCTTCTTCTGTACGACGGTAAGAGGCAAAGAACAAGCTGGGACCCATTAGAAATCGATAAGCCTCACTGACGTAGTCTGGTCCAGACTGGCGCTCTCCATAGTCGAGAGTCTGAGTTGCCTCCAAAGAGACAAAGAAACGACCGTCAACACCAAGGTCGAGCGAATGGTTGTTCAGAGCGTCGTTAGCGATAGCGGCCAACTTCTCTGGCCACGTCAGCAGACGTGTGTACGGGTACCAACGCACTTCCTCTTGGAAGAATCGAAGGCTATCTTTCCCCGGTGTGTAGATCTCGTAGCTAGCATCGTAATCAGACGCCTTGTATTGAGTGTGCCATAGTATGCCACCAGCTCCTTTAGGGACTGCATCCGTACGAGCAGCCATAATCAAGGGCCCCGGACCTGGTCGGTAGCGCAGAAAGCATGTGGTTGAACGAAAGCTGGAATTTGTGTGTTTGCCGGAAGTCTTAACAACTCACTTACCGCGCCGCAGTGAATGAAAGTAGACCGTTTGCCTGGAGACATGCAGGCACGTTAGCCCCCCCGCCTCTAGTGTGTGCTACCCGGAAGCGGGAGCGCCCGAGCGCCAATCAGCGTGACGTCTGCCGCCCAAGCATCCTGGGCTGTACCAGTAACAGACACTAAAGACTTCCAACATCCCGACCAGCTCGTCCTTCAATCCTGCACCAACATCTGTCTGCCTTCGAGATACGATTCATCGGGTGAACATGGCTCGATCTCGCAAAGCAGATGATGCCCTCAGCTTCCAGGACTCTGACAGCGAAAGCGATGTGTCAAGCGATGGCTTTGACGCTACGAGCGACGACTTCGAACTGATCAGTGGGAGTCTCTCAACCCCGAGTAAGGCGTACGAAGCTGGAAATGACGGTATTGAGCAGGGTCTACCAGTGTCTCAAGGGGATCTAACAGATGTCAAGGCCATCTGCGGGAGTCTCCAAGGACTGAAGTGGATGCTCGGCGTGATCAGATACCTGGGCCTGCCATCCTTGAGCGGATACACTAGCGAAGGCGAAATCTATCAACAGCTTGAAGGTCTCTACGATTGTTACCGTAGCGGTGAGTTTGCGGTGGCAGACGGCGGGATCAACCTCAGCGTCCGGGCACTTCCAACGAGTACCCGCATGAGCTTCGCAGAAAAACTATCGGCCCTCAAGACGAAGGATCAAAAATTTGCGCTGGAGGACAGCAAGCGAATCAGCATCTCCATGCTGTCTTCCCGAATCAAGAAAAACCAGCATCGCCTCTGGGCTGGTCAAACCCTGAGCATCCGCCTCGTCATGAGCCCCAAGCAAATGAAACACCTGTCACACCTGCATGTCAGGTTCGCAGCAGCTCCGGAAATGGTCACTGTTCTCCCAAAACCAGGGAGGAGGTCTTCCGTGATACAGGATCCTTTGATGCATCACATGCCAGTATGTACGCATCTTTGGGCTAGAGTAAAACCAAGGCTGACTTGATTGTAGGTTCATCCTCACTACGCTGGCACTGCATTTCCTTTGTCGATGATGAGTGAGGCGCAAAAGAACATGAAGGCAATGTACTTAGGTGAGGCGTCATCATTCGTTGTCCCAGGATCCGGCGTAAAGGCGCCTGCTTGGAAAGCTAAACGGAGACCTGGAAAGTACTTGCAGCCTGGTGACACTGCAGCGGCCCGCGCGTTCGACTTCTTCTACGACACCATTCGCAGCAGCCCATATGCACAACATCACTCAATACGGCTCGACTTCATGCCGTATCAACCTCTGGGCGGTGACGCGCAAATCCTACAAAACAATCATGAACCCCAGACTCTGGAGTTCAAATACGGTGTGGCTAGCGAGATCACCGAAGAAGAGATCAAGTATCTACGATTGCGTCAGAAAGGTGACACACCAGAGAAGCGGAGTAAAGCTTCTGCTTTCAGTCCCTTCCGGACATGGAATCTTCTGTGTCTCATCCACCGCAAGGAAGATTACATCTATTGCATTCCCGCCGGGGAAGTCCTAGAAGGCTGGTGGAGCTCCGAGTCCGAGATCAAGATTCCACTCAACAGCGTCGCAAAATTCAAGGTCTTCTGCCGGGACGAATGGTTCGAGCATATGCACAAAGGTATCATCAAACCGCACATGCAGTCCCAGAGACCGGTATACCCCGTGGAGCTCGGCAAAATATCGAAAGATTATGCGGCGTCAAAAGTAGAAGGCGAAGATGAATTCCAACAGGCAAGACTATGGAAATCAAAGCAGGTGTACCCATGGTGGAAAATCGAGCACTGGAATGACTGGTGTGCGTGGAAAGGCTACGGCCTCTTTCTTCCATGCGGAAGCGACGAGGAAGTCGCTAATGTCGTCTTCACCGCCTGGCGATGGACTAAGGCACAACAAGTGGAATACCTCTCAACTCGCACACTGCCTGCGCATTTGCATTATGGCGACCTGGGCAACTATACTCCTCTTTTGTTGATTCGTGCTGTGAACGCGCGCACATTGTGGCCGCTGTACTACAGCCAGAAGTTTACGCAACCTGGCATCCTATCGCACATTTCGGGGCTGCAGACCGAGGGGCCTCTACCTTGCTTGCTATACGTGAATACTGGTTCACCGGAAAAGCCTAAGGAAAAGCAATCAGGGATGCTAATTCCTTCAGAGTTCATCGACTATGCTAAGTTGCACAAAGAGTGGGAGAAGGAATTTCAAGAGGAGGTCACAACGGCGCGCGCGCAAGTCAGCAAAGAGAAGGCAGCCGCGAAAGAACGCGTGGATAGCGTCTACGACCGACTGATCTATGCGACCAATCTGCATCAGTGTCTAACTGTGCCGTTCACTGACTTTCACGTTCGTGACGGCTTTGACTTCTTCGACGCCGTTTGCAGCTTCTCAGCTTCTCACAAAGATGACCAAAAGCCGGTCACTTGGTCTTCGCTGAGCAACCTTCTAGCAAAAGAAGATTACGTGGTCTCATCTCAGACTTTCTTCCAAATGCTTGCTGATCGTTGGATCCCGGCAACCGCCAGCAAACATGGCTCATACGGGCGCTGGACCACGAAGCGCGCCAGTGATATTGACGAGGCAGCCACAGCAGAGGGTCAAGAAGATGACGATGCCACCACTGATGACGACCCAGGAAACTCTACCTCAGAGGGTGATGACTCAGAGGACTGTACATCAGAGGATGATGGCAAGGATACGGTATTTGGGGGGTCTTGAGAGCTTTAATGGCGCTGTGCTTAAGGTCGACCAAGCATTCAAGGATGCAAGGAACGTGAGACCTGCAGATGATGAATAACATTGAGACATACGTACATATCTTATCAGAGCGCAGACATCAACGAAAAAGAAACACCTTGACAGAACCAGTAGAGGCGTGAGGATGACATATGAAATGCGTGGTGATGGTCGTCACCCCAAAGGCATTCAGCTTTCCTTTCTAGTCCCCTAAGGAGTGTTCCTGTGTACGTTTAACCGAGCAGTGGATAGACTCCATTTCCGAGTAGGTCAACCAATGATAAAGAACATTCTCGCATGCTGCAAGACTAGTTGTCCGCAAACACTCGTCAACGTTCCATCGCCGTGCTTCCTCGTCTTCATACACCTGGACACTCTCCACCTTCTCCTATTACCACCCGCTTTCGAAAGGTCCCACTGCTGCCTCAAATGACTGCGCCAGTACATCTTCAATAGCACACCTCGCACGAACCACTACAGACCAAGGCACCCAAATAGTAACTGGGACGCGTGAACTTTGACAGCAAAATGTTGCTGGGTACTTCGCATAGCACCTGAGGTGGTCATCCAGGGGGTCAGGCAGCTTCCTCTTTTTCTGTGTGCGAGGCGAGCCAGGCACTGTCCTCGTCGCTCAGTACCTCGGTTATACAGTACCCTTTTCCCACCTTCAGGTAACTACCGAGCCCAACCGCCAACCGCCGAACACCACCCTTCCGCCACTCAATCGACCTCCCGATCACTGTCCTCATCGTCCTCATCGTCCTCATCATCGTCTTCGTCCTCAGTGACCTGCCCACCCATCTCCTTGACCTTCTTCCGGTACCCATCCCTCTTCGCCTCGATGTCCCCCATGACAAGCAGCATGCTCTCCAGCTCCTCCCTCGCGCCCTTCTCGCTGTCCTTCGTCTCCTTCAACTCCACGCGCAAACCCTCCGCCTCTTTGCGTAGCTTCTCGGTTTCCTTGCTCGAGCCGCCGGCGTCCTTCTTTCCGGGCTTGTTGGCCTCTTTCTTGTCTTTGGCAGCTTCTTTCTTCAAATTCTCGGCCTCCTTCTTCGATGTCTCGGCCTCCTTCTTCAACTTCTCAATCTCCTTCTTCATCTTGTCAGTCTCCTGCTTCGTCTTTTCAGCCTCCTTCTTGATCTTCTCAACCTCCTCCTTTGCCCTGCTAGCCTCCTCTGCCTTCTTCGCGTCCTTGCCACTCGATGTCTTGAGCGCATCGAGCTCTTTCTCCAGCTCCGCGAAGCCAGCGCGCTCAGTGCGCAGCTCTTCCTCCTTCGCCTTGACATCGTCCTGCAAGTCCTTGAGCTGGGACCGCAAAACCTCGAGCTCCGCAGCACGAGACTCAGACTCCTTCGTCGCAGCCGCAAGATCCTCCGAGATCTGGGCGGACGTGGTCTGCAGCTGCTGATGCTCCTTGCCCAGCTTGCCGTGCCGCTGCATGAGCTCCGCGAACTGTTCGCTCACCTTCTTCTCGCGGGCAATGAGATCGGTGTGCTGCGACGTCACCTTTTCGAGCTGCTCTCTCGCGCTGCTGTGGCCGCTTTGCTCGGTACGGAGGGTGTTGCCGACTTCAGCGATGCGGCGCTCAAGCTCCTCCAATTTGCCCTTGGATGCTGTTTCGCTGTCCTGTGTTGCCTTCTGAACTTTCTGTTGGCTCTCTTTCTCGGCGGCAGCGATGGAACGTTGGCGTTCCGCGATTGCCTCTTCCTTCTCCTTGGCGCGCTTGTTCTCGGCGCTTTTCGCATCGCGTTCATGCTCCTGCTGCATAGACTGGTTGATGCGGCGAAGGCGTTCGACTTCGGCCGACGCCGTCTGTAGATCTTTCGAGACGGCAAGACGCTCTTGATCGTGCTTTTGATTCGTCGCCAATGCATCCTCCTGTGTCTGCGCGAGTGCGTCCTTCGACGTCTGCACTTGTTGGCGGAGGTCGTCGAGGACATCTCGATCCACCCCTGCTTCTGCCGCCGATCGATGCAAGACCTCGACTCCAGGGTCCTTGTCGATAGCTTTCCGAAGGCGAGAGTATTCGACCATAAATAGATCGACGAATGTCCTGCCAAGTATTGCCTCGACGTCCATTTCCTCGCCCACGTCGAAATCCCTGACAGTCGGCTGTCGCCTCAACTGCACAAGTGCTTCCAGGTAGGTGCTCCTCCCGAGTTTGTGTGTCAGGATCGGTGCCAGCGTCCGTCTCGAGATAGGACTATCCTTCGTGCTGAATTCATAGACTGTCCCGAGTAGTGCGGTGCCCAGTCCTGCGACGAGAGGGTCGACGGTGGGCGACTTGGGTACACTCGCGAGCGACTGTATTAAGCTCGAGCCCTCTGCAAGTAAGTCATCCACGCCAGGAAGGAAGTCCCAAAGAAAGATCACAAGGAGGCTTGCGTACGCCGCGATCACGCGCTCATCAGCTGATTGCTGCAGAGCCCCCTGAAGGAGAGAGCCCAGGGACTGGATGAAAGATACAACGTCTTCGCCTTCGCTTTCATCGCCCTCCTTGACATTGGCCAATGCAGCTTTCGCTTCCGGGTTGTCCGAGACGAGTTCCTGCACAGTCCAGGACGCGAAAATGAGAGCTGTCACGTCGGTACCGGGTTGCGCTAGCGTCATCAACACGTTTGATGCTTTCTCGTGCTGTGCATGTCCTGAGATCGCTCGTTGGAGGAAATGTGCTCTTATCCGGTCATGGCCAGCCATGTAAGCTTGGATCAACTGGCATGCAGCTGCCCGGAGACTATTGTCTTCTAATGGGCTATCCAGACTCAGGTTTAGGAGCGCCTCGATGATATAGGTCCGCGGTCGGTCGGCACTCGGCCTTGCGCTCCCCTTGTTGGACGGTCCAGCGGACCGCGTTCCGTTGACTCGAGAGCCTGGTGTGCTTGCACCGTCTGACGAAGCAGCTGGCACCGCTATAGTGAGTGCGGCGAATGCCTCCTGCAGAGGTTGATTGTTCAAGATCAGGTCAGCGCCGCACTTCAACGCGGATGTCCGGATGGGCGAGGGCAGTCCTGACTCGAACCCGAGCTCGATGAGCACCTGTGCTGTGCCGGCACGAAACAAAGCGGTCTGATTCTGAGGGGTGCTCGACTCGCCAGGTGACAGAAAGAGGCGAACTAATTGCAACAGGCCAAATGTTGACTTTTCGCGACTCTGTATGATGAAAGGCGCCTCCGTTTCGGATGGAGGAAATGCCTGCCGTAAAAGCTGCGCGAGCTGAGCCACACATCCTGACTCTCGGAACATTGTCTGATTGCTGGCGGATCCTTTGATCAGATTTGCCAGAAGGCTGAGGCAATCCTGGGCGGTAATGCCTGCTTCGGCCAGGCCACCCTCCAGCTGGACAAGCCCGAAGACCTTTGCGAAGACATCCTCGAATGCGACAATCTTCCTGAGGTCCTCGGTCGCGCCGCTGGTCAGATCCACAAGCAGGAGAAGACCCGCGTTTCGCACAGCATCTCTGCCATCATCTAGCACGCCCACCAGGCGAGAGACGCCCAGAGGGGCAGACAGTACGCATTCTTGCAGTCGCTCTGCCCGAGCAGCGCATACAGAGGAGAGCAACTGTACTGAATATAGTCGGGAATAGTAATCGGCGTATGGACTGGTGGGATCGAGTAGGTTCAGAAGTAATGAGATGTTGTCTTGGCGCTGGTATTAGCCTTAGCTCTATTGATCCAATATCTGCCAAAGCATTTTCTGCGCGCATGAGGAAACGTACCATGGAAAATTCATCAGCCATGAAAAAGGCGATCTCATCCCCTGCCTCCGGGCTTTCCGAGTCTGGGTTGAACAGCATCAAGAGCGTCTCCAGAACAAGTCTTATAGTATCCACATCTCCCGTGCCTTCTTCGCTCTTGCGCCCAGCGCCACTTTGTCCCTCCTCGCCGAGTCCATCGCGGCGCAAGGTGCTGATGAGCTCACGTAAAGAGCCGCTGGCAACTGAAGCTGGATACTGTTTTGCAAAGCTGCGCAGGCCGAGGATCGCGGCGCGTCGATCCTCGAGCAGACTCGCAGACTGTAGCCGGCCGCAGAGTGTGTCGATCGTGGCCGTGGCCGTTTGAAGTGGAGGTGTTTTGAGCATTGTTGCAGGTGCGGTGAGGATCGATTTGGAGGGTCGATGAGGATGACTTGCCCGCAGGCTGCGAAATGATCACTTCATGACCAGGTCAATGTGAATTTCAGATAGCTTGTGACTTTGAAACAATCAAGTCGCGTCTGTTGACAAGCGGCGAGATTGTTTGCGACAAGCATGTGGAGTCAGTGCATAGTCTCCTGAGCATCGCTGTCCTCAAGCTCCCCTGGGAAACTCATTGCCAAGCCTCAGGGCTGATGCCCGTCAGCTCCCGTCGGCTGGGACCGCATCTAGATCTGCCTTCAACTCTTCCGGTCCTCCTCACTCTCTCCACATCCCCAGCACCGCCTGCCAGCAGCTTGTCAACCACTCCTGCTCGGCCTCCGAGACCATCTCATTGCCAGCGATCAACATTCGTCACTCGATTCGCCGGTTCTTCTGTGCCTCGCCGACTCCCCGGCGTTCGTGTCGCTCCAACCTTCCGTGCGAACCGCGCGCGCACATTGTCGCGTCGCAACACCATTCCGAAATCCATCGCGCTGAACCGCGCATCGTTTCGTGACCATGGGTGTCCCCGCGCTCTTTCGCTGGCTAAGCAAGAAGTATCCGAAGATCATCTCGCCGGTCATCGAGGAGCGCCCTCAGGAAATCGACAATGGCGACGGCACTACCACCAGCGTGCCGATTGACGCGAGCAAACCCAACCCAAATGGCGAAGAGTTGGACAATTTGTACTTGGACATGAATGGCATTGTCCATCCGTGCTCCCATCCCGAAGACCGCCCTCCTCCCGCCACCGAGGAGGAGATGATGATTGCAGTCTTCGAGTACACTGAACGTGTAGTGAATATGGTGCGCCCGCGCAAACTGTTGATGATAGCGGTGGATGGAGTTGCGCCGCGCGCGAAAATGAACCAGCAGCGCAGCAGGCGTTTCCGCAGCGCGCAAGAGGCAGCAGACAAAGACAAGCAGACCGCAGAAGTTCACGCTATGATGAAGGCAAGTGGCAAGCTTGACGAAGACGAAGCAGACGGACAAGCCGAAGCCCCTCAGAAGACCTGGGATTCAAACTCCATCACCCCCGGCACACCTTTCATGGACATGTTGGCTGCGAGTCTGCGATACTGGGTAAGCTACAAGTCCTCTACGGACGCTTCCTGGGCGAACCTCAAAATCATCATTTCCGATGCTACTGTCCCAGGTGAGGGTGAGCACAAGATCATGAACTTTGTTCGGTCGCAGCGTAGCTCTCCCACCCACGACCCGAACACGAGGTAAGTCGCTTTCCAGCAGTTTCTTTCCAGCTCTTTTTGTTGGCTTCTCCCATCTTGAGACTTTACTAATCTCCACAGGCACGTCATCTACGGCCTTGACGCCGACCTGATTATGCTGGGTATCGCCACTCATGAGCCTCACTTCCGGGTACTCCGTGAGGATGTCTTCGCGAATGACACCAAGCCCGGCCACTGCCGGAAGTGCAATCAACCAGGCCATATGGCAGCTGAATGTATGGGGAAGCCAAAAGAAGAAGACGCTGTCGAGAAGCCACCCAAGCCGTTTATTTGGCTGCATGTCTCCGTTCTCCGGGAATACCTCGCAGTGGAGATGCATGTGCCCAGCCAGCCATTCAGATTCGATCTCGAACGCGCGCTCGACGACTGGGTGTTCATGTGTTTCTTCGTGGGCAACGACTTCTTGCCGCATCTCCCGTCTCTCGACATCCGCGAAGACGGGATCGACACCCTCATCGCGATCTGGCGGGACAACGTTGCTGCCATGGGTGGATACGTCACGAAAGATGGACACTTGGATCTCGTAAGATGTCAGGTAATTCTGGAGGGTCTTGCCCAACAAGAGGATGCCATTTTCGAGCGAAGGCGGCAAGCGGAGGTCAAGAAGGAGGCGAACATCAGAAGAAGGGCCGAGCAGGACGAAAGGCGGAATGCAAGCAAGCGCATGCGGTTCAGCAACGGGAACAGCGATGGTACGCCAACCGGCTATGACGAAACGGTCATCCGACGTGGCCCAAGAGGCGGCATCATTCGAGGCGAAGCGCCCCCGGACATCAACGCTCTGCCCACGTTCGCCCCCGACCAGGCGCAGACTCGCAACGACCCTCGCTACGCAAAAACCAATTTGACGCACGCTGACATTGTTAGTGGCAAAAATGCGGACAACAAGTCTGCTGCAGCTGCGTTGAAGGAGAAGCTGAAGAAGCCGGACACCAAGAATGATGCAGATTTGCCAGACACTATGAAAGATGCAGATGTGGATTTTCTCACGCAAGACGCCAATGGTAGTGCGAGGGATGACGGTTCGCGGTCTGCTCTGGGGAAACGAACGAGAGAAATGGTCGATGACGCGTCGGCCAACGATATCACGGCAGCGCCTTCGACTCCTGGGCGTAACACGCCTAACAAAGAGCTTGCGGATCCGATTGGTCACGGAGCCGGCGCATCCGGGGCGCTCGGTGGCAACTCGAAGAACGACGAGGCCATGCCTGAAGACACGGTGAAGCTGTGGGAGGAGGGCTACCAGGGCCGCTACTACGAGCAGAAGTTCCGTGTTGACAGGAAAAACACTGAGTTCCGCCACGAGGTCGCGCGCGCCTACGTCGAAGGCTTGTGCTGGGTGCTGCTCTACTACTTCCAGGGATGTCCGTCTTGGACCTGGTATTACCCATACCACTATGCGCCCTTCGGCGCGGATTTCAAGGACCTCGACAAGATGCAAGTCAACTTCCACAAGGGCTCACCATTTAGGCCGTATGAGCAGCTGATGGGCGTCATGCCCGCGGCTTCCAACCACACCATCCCAGAAGTCTTTCACCCTCTCATGACGGATGACGACTCTCCGATCAAGGAATTCTATCCTGAGGATTTTGAAGTTGACCTGAACGGCAAAAAGTTCGCCTGGCAGGGCGTTGCCCTTCTCCCTTTCATCGACGAGAAGCGATTGCTTGACGCTATGGGCGCCAAGTACCCCCAGCTTACTGAAGATGAAATTCGCCGGAACGCCTTCGGCAACGATGTCCTCATTTTTAGCACGCGTCACCCACTCTACGACGAAGTCGCTCGCAACTTCTACTCGAAAAAGCCCACTCCGAAATTCAAGCTCGACTCCAAAGTCTCGCACGGCTTGGCTGGTAAGATCAGCCCGGATGACACCTTTACACCGAACAGCGAGCTGGCTTTTCCGCTCCAGAGCGGCGCGCAGGACACTTTCACGGGTCTGGACGAGAACGAGGCCGTCAGCGTGCACTACCACATGCCGCCGGCGCCCTCGGCCCCGCACAAGAGCACCCTGCTCCCCGGTGTCAGCATGGGCACGCCTGTGCTCGACTACAAGGACGTGTCCATGACGCGCGAGCGTGCCAATCGATCCGGGCGCAGTCATGGTGGAGTGCAGCTCTCGCAAAACGGCGACCGCAGCGATGGGCGTCGTATGAATTACGGGCAGCAACCCGGGCGAGGGAACTACCAGGGTGGCCGCGACTACCAGGGCGGCGGGCGAGACTACCAAGGCGGTGGCGGAGCTTACCAGGGCCAAGCGGCCAACGTGTTCGCCAGCCTGCCGCCGCATCTCGCGCAGCAGGCGCAAGCGCACGGCTTCCCGCCGCCGCCCATGGGCATGCCTCCACAGCCAGGGCAGCCGCCACGCCATCCGTCGGGTTTCCCGCCAGGCTACGCGCAGGCACCGCCGCGCGGGGGCGGATACGATGGGTACGGTGGCTACGACGGGCGTCAAGGCGGCCAGGGCCCTCCGAGAGGCAGAGGCGGTGGATACGGAGGGCAACAGGGTGGTGGGAGAGATGGCTATGCGTACCAGGATCCCGGGCGGGACGGAGGTTATGGAGGGTACGGAGGGCACCAGGGCGGCGGCAGACAACGGTACTACTAGGAATGTCGATCCGAGTTATCCCTTGCTGCGCGGCGCTTGAGCGCGGCTGGGGTCATGGGTTGCCTGCTGTGGAGTATCCTCGATCGGCGGTGTCTACTCGCTCTCTTGAGCTTGAAGAGGCTGCTCAGGAGGCTACCACGGAGGAGACACAGGTGTAAGACTAGCTACTTACTTCGAACCGTGTCTTTTGAACTTGAGTTGCAATCATGATACGTGTGCCGTGGGATTCGCAATGTCCTAGTGTGCGCTGATCTTCTCATCTCACTGTTGTAGAAAATCCACTGTTTTGTCAAACACATCAACGAGAAACTCGACCTCTAACACCAGCTTGGAACCGGAGTCGTGATTGATAACGTGTGAATGGTTTAAATTCCGACACCGACGGTATTATCAATAGCCTCCCGCGTCCATCTCTGATACTGTAGGGAATACTTTCGGACATTCACATGTCGATCGCGACAGCAGATGTTGCTGCCTAATGCGGAAGGTCCCTCGCCAAGCCTTGGGCAGGTAAACCGACGTTGCCGACGTCTCGCTCGACAAATCTCACGAAAGAAATGCCGCATTTCGATAAAGGATGGGCTTCTTTCTTGTTGCACTGGCAGACGCGGCGCGCTCTCTTACGCACCCACAACGTTTTCACTTGAGATGTGCTGATGTGATAGGTTTCTTGAACGCAAGTTGCTGTGCCAAACTCATCATCGTCTTCGCGTGCGACGAGATAATGGCGGCATTCATGTCGAGACAGAGCTCAGCCATGTGTTTATGTATGTAGGCGAACCTTCTCAGATCGGTATGCTTTCGGTCTGTGCTTTCTGAACGCAAACATCCACCCGCAACGGTGGCGGAAGCATGTATCATGTATTGTACACATCATCGCGTCTGCCATGCCACCGCGAAAGCGGCCGACATCAGTAGCGAAAAAACCGCCGGACCAACATCATCGTCGCCCTCTCCGGCATGCGGACATTGCCAAGAAGGAGGATGCGGAGCAATTGCGGAGACGACTGTGGAGTCGGGAGGGGGGAGGCGGGCGCGACGCACGCACCGTGCATGTGCGCTCCCGTCCGATGGTTTCCCTGGGCCTTCCCCATCTGGTCGTCCTCGATCGTCATCGCGCCTGCGACGATGGGCCAGCGAACATGCATGTGCAGGCGGCGGGCGATTGGGCGTTGTACGGACCGGCTGGGGTGGGCCGGTCGTTGCACACAAGCGCTACTCACTACTGCCGCGGGGAATCCTGACCTTGCTCCCCACCTCACTACTCCTGTCGTCTCCATACCGCTGCCGCTTGAGCAAGCTGCGCCACGCATGGGAGCTCGAGCCTTGCCTGGACGCCCTGCTGGCCCTGGCATGACGTGAGTGCAAGACCGGAGAACAGAGCTGCCACACGATTGGTTGTTTGTCGGACCGGACGGCTCGACGCGGCAGAGGAGCTTTTATAAGTAGGGATATGATTGGGACCTCCTCCTCGATTTCACCTTGTCAAGCCGACTTGCCTCACAACAACCTATCATGGCTCGAAACTTTGTCCCCTTGCTGGCGGGCGCCGCATCCGCCTCTGCGGCCGCCATCATGCCTCGCCAGGTGTCCAACAATGCTTCGATCAGCGAGTGTCCGGGTTACTCGGCCAGCAATGTCGCTCAGACCGCGACAGGCCTTACGGCTGACCTGGCGCTGGCGGGTGCTGCTTGTGACGTGTACGGGAAGGACATCCGGGAGCTGCGATTGAGCGTCAACTACGATTCTGGTACACATGACCCTCTTCAAGCGAGGATGACTCCACACTGACACCTGGAAGCGCAACGTCTCCATGTCCTGATCGAGGACGCTGCTCAGATTGCCTATCAAGTCCCCACGGAAGTCTTCCCCAGATTGGAGACGGCTGACGCCTGCTCGGCCGAAGAGTCGGAACTTCGGTTCGACTGGGAAGCGTCACCTTTCTCCTTCCGCGTTACGCGCAAAGAGAATGATGAAGTTCTCTTCGACTCCTCAGCTGCCTCTCTGATTTTCGAGGAGGAGTATCTCCGCCTGCGTACCTCTTTGCCTGAAAACCCCAACTTGTACGGTATGGGAGAGCACGCGGACGACTTCCGCCTCAACACCACGAACTACACGCGAACTCTCTGGAACAGAGACTCGTACGGCATTCCCGAGGGCACGAACCTGTACGGCAGCCACCCGATTTATTTCGACCACCGTGGCGCCGACGGGACCCATGGCGTTTTCATGCTGTCCAGCTCGGCCATGGACGTCAAGATCAACCGCACTGAGGAAGACGGACAGTACCTTGAGTACAACGTGCTCGGTGGTGTGCTGGACTTGCATTTCCTTGCCGGAACGTCCCCTACGGCAGTCTCCAAGCAGTATGCCGAGGTCGCCGGACTGCCAGCGATGATGCCGTACTGGGGTTTGGGCTTCCATCAGTGCCGCTACGTATGTTTCGTTGCTGCCTCTTGCGGGATCCTTGCTTACCATCTGCTAGGGATACCGCGACTACTACGCTGTGGCCGAGGTTATCGCCAACTACTCGGAGGCAAACATTCCCTTGGAGACGATGTGGACCGATAGTAAGTAGTGCCTTGCCCCACACTTGGCGAGTGGGGATCCTCCGCAAAGAACGCCGGATTGAGCCTGGCGGGTGGCTTCGGCGGAAACTGTAGTTGTTTCCAGCCAGAGACTAACAAGTGCCAGTCGACTACATGTACGACAGATACATCATGACGACCGATCCTGATCGCTTCCCCTTGCCCCGCGTTCGGGACATCGTCGACTACCTTCACGAGCACGACCAGCACTATATCGTCATGGTTGACCCTGCGGTGGCCTACCAAACCGAGCGCGAGTACAACCAGACTTACGAGACGTTTATCCGCGCCAGAGACCAGGGACTTTTCCTCTACAAGAACGGTTCGATCTTCCAAGGTATTGTGTGGCCTGGTACGACCGCCTTCCCTGACTGGTTCCACCCGGATACCCAAGAATACTGGACCAATGAGTTCCTTGAGTTCTTCGACGCGGACACTGGTGTCGACATTGATGCTCTGTGGATCGACATGAACGAGGCAGCAAACTTTAACAACTTCGGTGATGACCCGACTGCAGACGAGAATCTCATCGGTTTTCCTCCGACTCGTCCCGCTCTTCGATCGCAGCCACGCCCCATTCCCGGGTTCCCGGCTGAGTTTCAACCCAATGCTAGCTCGCCGTATCCAGCAGATGGCATTGCTTACGCCCCTCCATGGCTCGCTGCCGCCAGCAACCCGGAAGACGATGTTGGCAACGCAAAACGAAGCGTCGCTTCCTCGCAAAGCGTTCAACGCCGACAAGCTGAGGAGCTGATTGGATACCCCGACCGCAACTTCTTGGCTCCCCCTTACCAGCCCGACAACGAGGCCACAGAGCAGGCCTACGGTGGCCTGTCCAACAAGACGGTCGACACAGACATCGTCCATTACGATGGACACGTCGAGCTTGACGTTCACAACTTGTACGGTGCCATGATGAGCACTTACTCGAGGAATGCCATGGAGGCTCGCAGGCCTGGTCTGCGGCCTATGATCATCACCAGGTCGACGTTTGCAGGAAGCGGAAAGGATGTCGGCAAGTGGCTGGGCGACAACCTGAGCACGTGGGACCAGTACAGGCGCTCTATCCAAGGCATGCTTGACTACGCGGCTTACTTCCAGGTGCGTTGTCCTCGAGATTAAAAACATCGATATGTAGCATTTGCTGACACAATACAGATGCCAATGGTCGGATCGGACATTTGCGGATTCGGCGGAAACACTACGGAGACGCTCTGCGCTCGCTGGGCCGCTCTCGGTGCCTTCCAGCCCTTCTCGCGCAACCACAATGGCGACACGAGCGTGCCTCAAGAGTTCTACTTGTGGGAGAGCGTTGCCGAGTCCGCTCGCAAGGCATACGCCATCCGCTACCAACTGCTCGACTACATCTACACCGCCATGCACCAGCAGCACGTCGATGGCACCCCGGTCCTCAACCCGATGTATTTCCTCTACCCCGAGGACTCGAACACCTTCGACATTGGCTTGCAATTCTTTTACGGCAAGGACGTGCTCGTGTCTCCGGTGACCGAGGAGAACGCCACCTCCGTGTCGATCTACTTGCCGGATGCCCGCTTCTACGATCTCCGAGACTACTCGGTCGTCGAGGGCGCTGGAGAGATGGTGAACTTGACCGACATCGACTACACCGACATCCCGCTGCACATCCGTGGCGGAGCCATTCTGCCCATGCGCTCCGAGGCCGCTTACACGACCACCGAGATGCGCACCAAGCCCTTCAACATCATCATCGCCCCCGACCGCGAGGGCAAGGCTTCCGGGTCCCTTTATCTGGACGACGGTGTCAGCATCGAGCAAGAAGCCACGTCCGAGATCCAGTTCACCTTCGACAACGGCTCGTTTGAGGTCACGGGGACTTTCGACTACATGGCGGAGGAGAACTCGATTGCGGCCATCACCGTGCTGGGCTCGCAGAGCTTGAGCGGGAGTGCGCCGTCGTACAGTGGAGACGGGGGTGAGTGGACTCAGTGTGGCGAGGGCGAATACTCGCAGGACGAGGGTAGCGGGTCAATGACGATGATGCTGGGTCAAGGCATGCGCAACCTGCAGGTGTCGCTTTAGGAGGGTGACGCCCTGGAGGGTCGGAGCCTGGGAAAAGATGAGTTGTGACGAAGTAATGCGAAAGTTCTCAAGCAATTCAAGTTGATCTGTCAAATCAATTATGAATTGAGGATGAAGTCAACCACATCCACCAGTCCTTTGCGTGCTATTGGTGGTTTCAAAGCTCATTCAGGCTAGCACCGAGCACTGCCATTGTTTACGACGACATTGCCTCCGAGGAACACTGTGGATTCTTCTTGCGGGTCCCCTAAGCCAGCTCGTCACATTCTTCGGAGAGGTCACCTAGCCACCTAGAGAATTTTTGATTGGCCGGGGGCAAGTCTTCTCAAGGCCAAAGAGGGGTAACAATCAAAGTTACACCACCTATCCGCGCCCCACCTCACTTTTCGAAAACATGCTTGTAGGTAAGTTGCGGACGTATTCGTACTGACTCTCTTCCTCACTGTCACGTTGACTCACTCACCTACAGACCCCCGAGAACTTTCACTTGTCTTCAAACGGAAGAATTACGGTAGTCAACAAACAACGGGGTTGTAACCCGACCTCTTGTATCAACAATCCCGTTTGGACTGTCGCTCAACGCAGCGTCGACGAAACAACGCAAACGACGGCTCTCCTCCCGCAAAGATGTCCTCTCCAGGTCCCATCACATTCTACGACATCCCGTCCGCTCCACCCCGAAGGACTTTCGCCCCGAACCCATGGAAGATCCGCTTCGCCTTGAACCACAAAAAGGTCTCCTACAGAACCCAATGGACCAACATGCCCGACATCGCCTCACTTCGCCAGTCTCTGGGCGTGCCCGCCAACCGCACTCTCCCCGACGGCACTCCCTACCACACCCTCCCCATGATCCAGGATCCCTCCACCGGCGCCCTCGTGGGCGACAGCTTCGAGATCGCTCTCTACCTCGACGCCACCTACCCCTCGGCTCCGAGCCTCTTTCGCCCGTCCGCCACCGGCCTGACAGCCGCCTTCAACGCCTACGTCGACGGCATCTTCACCAAGCACGCCGGGCTCTGCAGTTCCATGCCGCTGGACCCGGACGCCGAAGCCGCCTCGCGCGAGATGTTTTTGCACCGCGCGGGGGCGACCACGTGGGAGGATTTGCAGATGTCGTCGGAACAGCGGGTGGAGATGATGAAGTCGTTCGAGTCGGCTTTGGGCGAGCTCGCGAAGGCCTACAAGCACACGGGCGGCACGACAGACTACGTGTGGCTCGCGGGGGGGACGGGGCCGGAGCAGAGGCAGCGTGCTCCTCCGGGTCGTGAGGAGGCGGGGCCGTGGTTGGATGCTGAGGGGCCGGTGTATGCGGATTTTGTCGTTGGGGCGTGGCTGAAGATGTTTGAAGCGTCGCTCGAGGCGGCCGATTGGGCGAGGTTGCGGGAGTGGCACGGTGGGGTTTGGGGGAAGGTGGTGGATGCTTTGGACCCTTGGACTGAGATCAAATGAAGGAGGGCGATGAGGATGAGAAAGTGAAACGACGATCAAAAGACGAAGGGATCACGGGGTAAATTCGCGGTGAATGGCAAGCAAGCAGCAGATCAATTGGAGGTCAAAGCGACTTGTCAAATTCATTGGACAAGAGGACCAATCACTCACATCAGCGATGCTGACGAGCGCAGCTCGAACACTCCAAATTGTCTAGTTCCTTCCAAGAAAGATATCATACCAGTATACTCCTTTCTGCGCAGATAAGCCAAGATGTCTGTTGAGCGCAAGGGAGGTAATGTCGGCGATCCGAAGCACCTGCAATGCTGCACTTTGAGCACAACTGCTGTCTATGCTTTTGAACTGAAGCTTGCCCCTGAGGTTGCCACGTGTTCGGCCGAACGCAAACGTATTTGATCCCCGCTCCTGAGGATGCAGCGCGCAATCATCTCTACGCCCGAGTCAACTAGGCCATATAGATCTCACCGCTATCCAGCTTGCACCGCGTGCAGGTCGCGGAAGATCCGATGTCAAGTCGACCAACCTTCACAGCCGTGTCGATTTTGCCGGGAACGGCAGCTCCACTGCCGGCAAGCGTCGAGCTCCTCTACCGTCCGCGCTGAAGAAGAACATACGATTGGTATCGAACCTTCTGAGCCTGCGGGGAAGCGCCGCCGGACGAGAGGCCCTCCTACAATCGCTGCGGCCGACGAGGGACCTTCCGCCTCGCACATGGCATTGGCGGAATTCACGTCGCCGGCAGAATCAGCGTCGATGATGATGAATCCCACAATGGCAGAAGACGTCCAAGTCTTGGAACACTATCTCACGTCAGACCAGTCTTCAGACACGTTGTCGAAGAAACCCTACGTCCGCATCTCAAACGGTTCTGGAGATGCCATCGTATATCTCACCGTCCCACGCAAGAGAGAAGGGCTTCATAGTGCGAGCGAGCCGGGGAAAACTCAGCGAGAAATCATAGAGCAGGTTCTGGGCCCTTTAAAGACCGACGTAATTCGAACGTGGGTGTCTTAAACATGACGGGAAACGCCATCGAGGCGTTTGACTGACACATGGAGCAGATTCTTCGACAATGTTCACCCTTGTTTCCCGATATTGAACCAAAAGGCGTTCTGGGATCTTTGGCAAAAGGATTCACACGCAATCTCATCGGCTTTGGTATGCGACGTGTACGCTTGCGGAATGCTGTTCTGGCACAACTCTCCGAGCCTGCGCGACCGTCCCCGACCTGACCTGCGGTTCATCTGGAACCTCGCAGTTGCCGCGCTACGAGACGACTTCATGGCCCCGTCAATGACTACAGTACACGCTGCTCTCCTCGATATGATGGGACGACCGGTAATATCGCTGACGGGCAACGTCGTCAACGCCGGACGCACCTTGACTTTGGCCCACAGTTTGGGTCTGCATCGCGATCCGACAACCTGGCAAGCAACCAACGCCGAGAAGCAGCTTCGTATCCGACTTTGGTGGGGGGTACTTGTGAACGATTACTGGTTGAGTCACGCGACTGAACACTACCGATCTGTTCATCGCTGATTGTCTTGTAGGTCGAGCCTCGCCCATGGAACACCCCCGAACATACAACGGCAAAATTATGACGTCCCCATGCCTACAAAAAGCACTTTCACTTTCCCTTCTCAACAATCCGGTGGAACAGCCTGCTATGATTTCCACTCATTTATCCATCTATGCTCCTTGACAGTCATTCTGGGCGACATTTTGCCACTGATATACTCGCTTCGCACTCCCCCAGAAGATGCGCGAAAGACTCTCCGGCGTATCGAATGTGCGCTAGACGATTGGCAAGATGCACTGCCGGGAAACCTGAAAACCGGTGCGAGCCCGAGATCTGACGGCACGAGGTCCAATGGTGGCAGCAGTCTGCATTTCGGGTTTCTGACCCTCCAAATGCTGATCAGCCGACTATATCTCAAGGTAAGCAATGCGGTGTCCTCCTCTCAGCGTTCACCCTTACTCACCTGCGAATAGAATGTTGCCAACGAGTACTCCAATGTTGTAGCCGAAGACAGGCAATATCGTTTGGCATGTCTGCGGCACTCCGCTGCGACTTTGAGCAACTATGTCGTCTCACTTCAAAAGGAGCAATACCAGGAGTTCTGGCTACCATGTATGATTCCCGCAGCAAATCCTGAAGAGCTCTCGCTGAAATTTGCAGATACCGCACACCTGCTCGTCTCCGTGGCGACAGTATTGTTGAGATGCACTGTTGAATCGGCTGCTTTAGAGGTGAAGCGCGACTGTGCGCGAACGCTTCTCAGGCTCTCCAAAACGCTGCAGAACTCGGGTTGGGACCTCGCGGACTTTTGCTTGGAAAGATGCAAGCAGCCAATCGAAAGGATAGCTTCTGCGACGGGCATCGTATCCTCTGCCTCCGCTACCGAAGAGCAGGTTTCTGGGCAAGAAGCAGCCCCCATGGATCTCCTGGAGGATACGAACACCTTGGAGATAGCGAATCCCCCGGATGATGCGGCTATGGAATTGCCTTCGAGCACCGGCAATTTCACCTTCCCTGTAGACTCTCTCGAATACCCGTGGGACACATTTTGGGAAGGCTTGGAGGGACCGTTGGGCTCTGTTATCTGAGAACGCGAACATAACGAACTGTCCAGCCAAATCGAGCAAAAGCAGTTCTCAGAGCATTATGAGGATGAGGTTCTCGTGTAACTTTATCAAAGGCAGTCCACAATCTCTTGATCCGACACAAATGCCGGATCTCAACACCGGAAACGTGGCAGTCGGAGTGGCAAACAAGCGGTGAACCTGTTCCAGCACGAGCGACTGTATCCAGACTACAGAATTCATCAAAGCCTGGCTTCGACCGATTGCCCAGCGTCGCCATCCTGAGCACCGTACAGTGGCATTGTCCCCGGCGTTGTCGCAAAAGCGGTCTCGATAACGCTCAATCCGCGCTCGAGCTCCTCGTCAGTGGTTGTCAGAGGTGGCGCAATCCGGAAAACGCCACCAAAGGATGCCATCGTGGCTAATTGAGCCCAGACGCCGAGCTCGGCCATCTTGTTGCCTATCCTGCTGCCCAACTCAGGTGCACCTGTCTTGGTCGCACGATCGGACACGATCTCCATCCCTGCCATCAGGCCGCGGCCCCTCACGTCACCGATGCAGCCGTATCGTGACTGCAGTCTATGTAGAGCCTCTTGCAGCCTCGCTCCAAGCCCACGCGACCGTTCAACCAGCTTATCGCGAACTACAATCTCCAAGACCTTGTCGCCGACCGAAGCGGGGAGAGGATCGTTGATGTGGGTCGTGTAGAACAGCTGAACCGTAATGAGCAAATGTGTGTGGTCCATGATCGTGGGTACAACTTACAAAATGGTTGTCTTTCGCGAAATCAGCGACCCTGTTGCTGGCGACGACTGCGCTCAATGGTAGGCCGTTGCCCAAGGTCTTGCTCAGCGTCAGAATATCGGGAACGACGTTCTCGTCTTCCGTGAAATGTTGGAACGCAAACATGTCGCCAGCTCGTCCAATGCCCGTCTGAGCCTCATCGATGATCAGGAGCATTTGCCGTTTCTCGCAGTGATCCTTCAGAGCTTTGATGTAACCCGGGGGCAAAACGATCATCCCTCCGGAAGACAGGATGGGTTCGATGATCACAGCAGCAAGAGACCCGCAAGATTGCTTGTCGATGAGATCGAACCCGTAGTCGAGTTCGGTGCGCCAGTCGTACGACCCGTCAGGCTTCCGAAAAACAGACCGGTAGGAGTTGGGCGTGGGCAGGCAGAAGTTGCCAGCCATGTTGGGACCGTAGCCTGAGCGACCACTGTGATATTGCGCCGCCATAGCAGCTCCAGTCACACCGTGCCAACTCGAAGCCAGCCCGACGATCTCGAACTTCCCCGTGTAGAACTTCGCCAGGCGAATCGCAGCTTCGTTGCTCTCGCCTCCAGTGCTCAAAAAGAAAGCCTTGTCGAGACCTGGAGGGGCGAGTGAGGTTAGTCTCTTCGCTGCGGCAATGGCAGGCGGACTGAGCATGCCACTGAACAGGTGGTCGAGGTGGCTGGCGTGGGCATGGATGGCGGCAACAATCTCCGGGTTGCCATGCCCGATCAAACAGGACATTTGTCCGCTCGTCCAATCGAGCATCTGATGGCCGCTCGCCGTTCTCATGGTCTGTCCGCGTGCTTCGACGATGAGCTCGGGATAAAATCCCGTGCCATAATGTAGCATGCAGCTGTCGGCATCTCGTTGCAGCTGCGCACTATCGATGTGTGCATAGAGGGACGGCATGGCAGCCATATCCGATGTTCTTGGATGTCAATTGAAAAGCAGATAGAAACTCTGGTTCACAGAAAGAAGGAATAGTAAAATGTGAGGTTGATGTTTGTACTCAGAGGGGAATGGTGACCTATCTTGTACGCTCAGTTCGGGAAACCTGTGAGGTGTGTTCGGCAAAGCATGGTCGCTTTCGGGAAAGTCTGAAGGCAACTTGACGGGAAGCGGCGGGAAACCCCAACACGAACCAAAAAGTTCCCCGTGTTATCATTGCATTGTGCAAAACTGGATACTCTCCGCCTTGCGCTCGTGGGGATCTCGGTACAGAGTAGACATTCACTCGTTATGGGTCACTGGAGCTATTTTCGTACGCGAAAGAAACACGCCACATATTACACTGTCTCGCCCTTCGCTCTCTTCAGCTCGCCCTTTGGTCCCTCCATCTCTTTCTCCGGGATCGCGTTCGACCTCGAGGCGTCGGACATCAAAGTGCTCCCTTCGAAAGGCCCGCGCTTTTTACTCCCCAGATCGCTCGTCAAATTGTCCGAATTTCCCGTGTTCTTTCTAAATGGCTTTCGCAACAGGTCGAACCACGCGACGAACAACTCGAATCGAATCAACAGAATGAATGCTTCTATTCCGACGATAGCCAGAATGTACAATGTCGCCACTGCCAAGTTCTCTGAAATGATAATGGGCCCGGTCAGATTCAAGCACTGGTTCTTGTCTTGCGTCGTGATCAGGCATAATATCCAAGGAATCAGCGCGTCGGTGTTGGCAAAAGCTTGCTGCGTGAGCTTGTCGTCGAAGACGACGAAAACGATGCAAACGAAAGCCGTGGTCATGATCGCCAAAGCGATGAGTGTCAACGAGCGCCACTGTAGAAGCAACACTTCGTTGATGCGTTTGATGGCCGCGCGTGCATTGCGAGATCTTGACGACGAGGCGATGGAGGCTGATCGCATCCTCGGGTCATTGCGCAAGTGGACGGCCGCGGAGAGGTAGATTTTGAGGCAATACCCGAACGTCGCCAGTTGGATAAAGAGTGCGAGTCCCCCAAACCCGAGCAGCCAGCCCCAGTATGTCGACAAGGATCCGACGTTTACCAAGCAATAGCCTCCGAAACGGAAGGAGACCCCTGCCTTGGCGAGAGCGGCGGATACCAAGCCGACAGCGACAGACCATGCGACGCCGTTTGCGACGACGTAGGAGACCTTGTCAGGCGTGAAATGCCAACAGATCTGCAGGTGCATGAAGATCGCCCTGACAAGAATCCACAAAACGTAGCTTACTAGTCCGAAGGTGACGAACGCTCCAGAGAAGGCGCAGTCCAGAGAGCTGTGCATTCCGTTTGGAGTGACCGGATCGTGGCATTGTGACGGCTGATCCGCGAGCGGGATGATGAAGCCAAGCTCCAGAATCATGATGCTCACGAGCAGGACGATATTTAGGTATGCTCGGCGGGTGACGTTCTTAGGCAGGACGGCCATGGACAGGAGGAGGAAACTGCAAAGGATGAAGCCGACCACATGGACCCATGCTGCTCCGTCTGTGAGACGCTTGAAGTCGTCTGCATAGACCTGATCGAATACTGGGCAGGGAATACAGCATCGCGAGGCATTGGCTCGAAGGTCGAGAGGATTGGGGGCGCAGTTGCGGCCCTCGAGGACTCAGATACAGTCAGCTACAAGGAGTTTGGCCGGATAAGAAAGCACTTGACTTACATCCTTCCGTGAATGGGTAGATGGATTCTCCGATGAAAGGGGCCGGGCACCCTCCAGCGTCAACATTTTCGATATTGGACAAGAGAGTAGGCAGGTCGAGTCCGCCAAGTCCAGACATTTTGACGTGTGAAGAACGACGATGCTGGAAAGACACGGTCGCGCTGCGAGGAGTAGTGGGATGCGCGCACAGTAGAGCTTGAGAAACCACGCTGGCGGCTCATGGCGTTGTTATCAGTGCAGGTGTGCCGTAGAAGAACAAAGGGATGACCTAGACCACATGGTATTTTGACAAAGAGCACCCCTTACCTCCTGAGCTCGACTGGTTTGGCAAACTTGGCGCGGCGGGCAGAGACAAAGGCATCGAGTTCCCACACTTTCCGAATGCCGCGTGCGGCGTGTTTGGGGGGAGCCCGTCCACGCCGCTCTTGAAAAACAAAGATTCAGCGACAGTGACGAGGCTCCACACCATTCGCGTTCAGGCTGTCTTATAGTCATACACAAGTCTCACCCGGTGCACCTCGTCGCCCTTCTTCGCGTAAACCCGGCGCACGTGCTTGCGCTCGCCGTCCACATCAGCGAACCCCCATATCTGCAAGGCCGTCCAGGTGTCGGTCGCGCTCTGGGTAAAGCTCTCAATGACTTCGCCATCGATGCATTCCTGAGCCCAGCCCTCCTTCAGGAACGGCTCTTCGACATCTGAAAGTTTGATGTACCTTGATACAGTGAGTCAATGATCAATGGTTTGGGATTGCGCACAGTGAGCCGCACCTGTTTTTCCCCTTGACCTTTCCCCAATACATGACCGCACGCTCGCCCCATTCGCCGTTCATGATTCTTGGCTCCCGCTGGATTTGGTTTCCCGTGGAAATCTGCTCTTGGTCGATATGGTCAAGTCCCTCCTCGTCGGTATACTGCTTGAGATTGACTTGAATCGAGGAGAATTCAGCGGCCTGGCGGACAAGCCACGGAAGACCTTGTTGTTTGAGCATATCGGCGGTGGAGTCCGATATTTTCTTGTTCATGTCGAAGCTGCCGTTCATATTGCGAACGTGAATCTCGGTTGGGCACGCCATGGTAGAGCTCTCGTTGAACAGTGGATCGTGGTCGTTTGAGCGATGCATGGAAGACCGAGACTCGGCCCCGTACTTGTATCGGGCGCGAGACCTGATCACACGCGGCCACCCGTGCGATTGTTGACAAGGCGTCGCAACCTCGCAAAACTCCTCGGCTGAAAGTGCTCACAGAGTTTCCAATGTACCGAGGCGACAAACGCCACATGCGCGCCTCACCCCGCATCCCGCTGAGTATCAAATCGTTCTCTGCGGGGGAGATACGTCGTGGATAGGAGGTGTCGGCCGTAGACCAAGGCCGAGCTTGGAGATATGCCGCAGGATCGTGCTCAGCCTGCTTCCGAAATGTAAATCACTGGTCGCGACTCCGCCAAGCGCCGCTTCGACGCGCTGCAAGGGAACACGCCACGTTCTTCGAGCGTCGAGCACAAAACCGAATTCATTGCGGCGCGATGCCTCGGTTTCGTATACCTTGGTACGCTCTGGCGTGCCTTGCTTCTCCTCGACCTTTCCCAATCATGCCGTTGTTGAATTAAGGGCGGCGCAGGTTCTCAATTGGACCACCGTGAGTCTCCTCACCGGGGGAACATGACATGGTGTGCAAACAGGCAACGCAATGTCCCAGTGGCTGGAAATAAGTATCAAATCCGAGGTGGCCTTGGGCAGACCACCGCTCATCCGTCACGATCAACGCACGACTGATAAGCGTTCACAAGCCAGGAAGTTCTAACGTGCGTCCATCGGACTTCTGGCATCTAATCCTTCAAGCAATAGTGACGTTTGAACGCAAGACGTCAGGCCGTGCGAAGCGCCGCTCTAACGGCGGGCACGCAGCGCGAGGGTGTAGATGAGGCGTGGGAAGGGCGTTCGAACGGCATGCGTCTCTGTGCCGCCGAACAAGTTGCGACGGCTCTTGTCGTGTTCACCAGAATGGAGATACGCAAGCGTCGCCGAACTTCCCGGCAGCGGTGGATGGTTTTGTGGCCAAGCACGTAGGCGCAAACGGACGGACTTGGTGAAGAAAGACCTGCAAGCGCCACATTTGGGGAATGATGGGGACAACGTCGAGGGCAAGAAGGGAGAAAGTTGCTGCCTTGATGCCTTAGAAAAACGCCCAAAATCTAAGCTAGCCCAACGGCGCAGATCTCCGCAGATTGCCGTCTCTTCGACGATGGCAACTCGTCTTCTACGAAACCTCCAGGCCATCCCAAATCGTGGCCCCGACCAGCTCGCTGCCCTCCGGTGCCAACGCCCCGCCACTTTCTCTATCGGCTTCTTCGGCGAAGAAATGCATATTAAACGTCTCGTTGGCTCCGTAAAGCCGGGTCGAAATGACCGTCCGCCCGTTCACAAAGACCTCCAAGACAGAGCCGTCACGGAATGCACGGATGTGGAGGTTCTCGGTACTTGTGACTCCAGTTTCCGGGTCACGACAGACAAAAAGCGTGTGTGGCGCACGCTCTGGAGCGCTGTTGATCAGCTTCGTTGAGTGTGGGGTGTCAAGAGCTGGTCGACAAATGTGGAATGTTTCGGTGGGTGGGTAGAAGGCGAGAGTGGTGGCTTCAGACGAGTCCTCTGAATGTGCCATTCTCACGCCGATTCGCCGACATCGCCTGGAAACGAGGAACGAACAATCCAGCTCCCATCTCTGGCCTGGCGCATCCTCGAGCCCCACGCCGACTTCTCCCCCATGGCTCTCGAGGCTCGAACGACCCAGCTGGATCTTGCGAACATCAGGTGCATGGCGGAGCTCTTGGACCAAGTTTTCAAGTGGCTGGCTTGAGAGAGTGCGCGCCGTGAACAAGCCGCTGCCTTTCTCTTCGGCCTCAATGCACGTGATGGAGGACAGATCGGACTTCCAAGCACCGACAACATTGCGTGTGGTTTGAAGGTGAAGCTCACGCGGCATTGAGAGTAGCCCACTCCATCCTTGACGATGCCGAAGTTTCGAAGTCAGATCGTCTTCGGTGATCCAGCCCCACACGATGTGTTTATGGGAGATCGGGTCGAAGAATGAATTGGCAGCGTAGAAACTCCCATGGTCCAGATGCCCGCCGAATTGGTAAGTCATATCGGCTACGCCGGACGTTGCGGTGTTCTTTCCTTCCTCTAGACGACCTGATAGCCACAGCTGGCTGCGAGCTTGCTCCTCCCAATCGGAGGGCGCTGGCCGCGGGATATTCCCCTCTGTGCCCATCACAAGAAAATCTCTCGTGGAACCATCCTGCCTGTCTTTGAGTGACAAGAAGTTGGTCACTTCCCAATTGCACCCGAGATCGCCAGACCATCTGGAGGGCGAAAAGTTCATGCCGTAGTTGGTGAGTGGGCCTAGGTATTCCCACTGCATATTACTCGCATTGACAGCGTAGAGGAAGGTGGTTGGTCCGTTGTCGCGAATGCCGCCCGAGATGATGCCAAAGAGAGTGTGCTCTGGATCCCGCCCGAGCAGCTCACTCATGCTATCCCATGGCGCAACGAACGGGTCGCGCCATCCTGTCACATCGAGGTGCTCCGGCTCGCTTGGGAGGATTGGATTGCTGGGCGCCTTCTTCCACGTCTTGCCTCCATCGGTCGAAGTCGCGAAACTCAGCGACTCGCACCCTTTGGGATGCGGAATCGTGTAGTGAATCGGAAGTCTGCTGACTGACGTGTAGGCACAGGTCAGATGACCCCCATTCGTTGGGATCAAGCAGCCGGTAAACACACCCTGCTCATCGTATGGCTGGTCTGGCGACATCGAAGGGCGTTCGTTGATAGTCCAGTGCACCATGTCAGGTGAGGTTGCAGACCCCCAGCAGATCGAGCCCCAATCGGCGCTGTTCGGATTCCATTGGAACGCAACATGGTAGAGCTTTGTTCTCGGATCATATCCTGGTCCGCAGGGATCGTTCATCCATCCCCTCGAGGGCATTACATGGTACCCTGGTCGCCAGCGCGCGATGTGTTCTGCTGAGATACCGTCCGCCCGGGCTTTCTCAGCCTCCTGCGAGAACTCGTCCCAGCTTGAAGGCGAGCTCGAAGGGGTGGTCGGTGCTGTGTAGGGCGTCGACGCTTCTGACGAGGAAGACGTTTCGGCGGACACGGTTGGTGCTGTGTAGGGCGTGGATGCCTCCGACGATGAAGACGTTTCTGCAGACATTGCAGCTGAGGAAAGAGGAAAGATGATCAAAAAAAAAGTCACAGCGACGTCGTGAAGTCGGTCCAAAAAGCGACCTCTAGACTTAAGATGACCTAGGTCACAGTTTCTCCGAGGCGGTACCTTCCAAATTGAGAAAAAGACCGAACCAAACGCCGTTTGCATGCGGGGATAGCTTCATGCAACCCCATGGGAAAGTCTCCCACTAAACCTACTTATTACATGGTCTGCCCTCATCTCAGCGTTTCATCAGATCCACCATCTTCATCTCTTGTCATCTTGCCACGCAAAAGGTGTCGAACACCTTCTCCCGTTCTCACTTTTCATCATGAGCGCCTCAACCGACACCAAGGACATGAGTGGGAACTCCGTCGCAGTCGAGAAGAGTGAAGTCGTTCACCACGAAACAGACTCAAGTTCGTCACGCGACATCAAAGAAGCCCCTCCATCCACGGACCTTACCGCCAAACAACAATACGCGAAACTATGGAGCGCCATCAAGGCTGAAAAACAATTCGTTTGGTGGACCCTCTACACCATGCTCCTGGTCTTCAGCTGGGGCTATGATGTCGGCCTATCCGGTATCGCCATCGCCTTCCCCGAATTTCGAGAGGTGTACGGGAACTACTTCGCCGACGGTCAGCAATGGGTGATCCCAGCCCTGTGGCAGTCGCTCTGGAACGCCGCCTCAACGATCGGACAAGTCTTTGGTGGATTCCTCGCAGGCCAATTCGCAGATACTTTTGGCCGCAAAGCCCTTCTGTACCTCGCCGTTATCCTCTCGATTGGGTCCTCTTTCGCGTTGGTATTTGCTCCGAGCCTGCCAGTGCTGTTCGTTTCCAAGCTCCTGCTGGGATTCTCCATCGGATTCGCGACAGTCATCCCTCCTCTTTACGTCACAGAGAACGCTCCGGCCCATCTGCGGTCCACGGCTTCCTCGCTCACCAACGTGGTGATTGTTTTCGGACAGTTCGCCGCTCACATCACCGGATTTGGAGCATCTCACATCAACGGTCCCTGGTCCTTCCGCCTTGCATTCTGTATGACATTTTTGATGCCTACTATCTACCTTGTCGGCCTGCCGTTCTTCCCCGAAAGTCCGGTCTGGTACATGAAAAAAGGTCGCGAGGAGAAGGCCTACCAAGCTGCTCGCAAACTGTTTGGGCCGAATGCTCCGATCCATGAACGTCTCGACACTTTGAAAGAGGAGTTGAGGAAAGCGGCGGAGGACGACTCAGCTGTCAGCCAGACCAGCTGGAGAGCACTTTTCACGAAGGAAAACCGGACCCGGACGCTCGTCTCCACTCTTGGACTCCAGTCGCAAAACTTCTCAGGAGGATACTTCGGTTCGTACGCCCCGGCGATTCTGTCGCACTCCTATTCAATCTACTTTCCACTGACTCTGATCCAGCCAACACGTACCAAACCTACTACTTTGAACTGATCGGCCAGACCGACCCTTTCGCACTCACGGCGATCTCGTCTTCTCTCCAGCTTATGGCCAACTTTGCCGCCGTCTGTCTCTCCGACGTCATCCCACGCCGCAAAGGTCTGATCGGAGGTGGCACGCTGCTGCTTTTCTGGTCCGTCATCATTGGAGGTACTTCGCTAGCCCCCGAGACGAACACCGGCGCGGCGACCGCACTCCTCGCCTTCATGATAACTTGGTCTATGCTCTACGTCGCATCGGTTGGCTGCTACGGCTGGGCTGTCGCACAGGAGACTGCATCTCAGGCCACGCGTCCCAAGACCATCTCGTTCGTGCTGGTGTGGCAGCAACTGACGGCTTTGATGCTGTCGTCCGTCTTTCCATACCTCTTCAACCCTGACCAGTTGAACTGGGGCGGCAAGATCATGTTCCTCTTCGTTGGAGCCGAGCTGTTCATCCTGGTGCCCCTTTGGTTCTTCCAGCCCGAGACCAAGAACAGGACGAACGTCGAAATCGAAACGCTCTACACCAACAAGATCTCGCCAAGGCAATTCTCTAGGTATACGGTTATTGATGGTGAAGTCATTGAGAAGTCGAACGAGGGGAGTTTGGTCCAAAGAATGATGCGCAAGGTTTAAACTTTCAGAGATAGAGCTGGGAAAAAAAGCTATTCATATACGTAATGCAAAGTCAACGAGTTCATGCAAGTTCATGCCGTCTCCTTCACGTTGCGAGTCTTGGCCGATATCTCACTTTTCGTGCGGCACACCTCCATTGCAGCCATCTTCTGTCATAAAACCTCCCCGTTCGCATCCCAAGACTAGGGTGCATTGGTGTGCTTCGCCCACTCTCCGCTATTTGGACGCGAGTAGTCTTCTGGAAGATTTAATTGCTCAGGCGGCAGCTTCAATCGCGAGACGACGAAGCTAAACGTCCCCCCCCTGCATTCCAGTGGACACTAAGGATCACTCAAGACTCCGACGTTCGACAGTAGCAGCCCACGTGCCACACGGGTTCCGATATTCCTTCTTGCACCTCACATCTCTTCTTCTGGCCCCGAGTAAAACACAGAATTCGTCTTGGAGGTCAACAAGGACGGCACGCAGCATCTTCGGTGAAATTGACTTCTTTTGTCAAAATACCGACTGAGCTCCGCGGGGAAACTTCACCCAGATGGAGACTCCACAAGCTCATCGTCAGCAAGTTCGCTTTTCGAGTTCACTAACATGATGTAAGTTCATATATATGTAGCTATCTCACTACAATCCTCAGCCTTGACCCTCCTCTTTGCTCGCTACACCCTTCGCATCCATTTCATACAACGAGATTTTAGCCTTTCCGCTCCTCATTGGTTGTCTCGCTCTGATAAGACCTTGCCTGACCACACTCTTCTGCCCCTTGATCACAATGGCTCTGCCTAAGGTTGAGAGGAAGTGGTGGAAGGAGGCTGTTGTCTACCAGATTTATCCTGCATCTTTCCTCGACAGCAATAACGACGGGCTTGGAGACGTTCCTGGCATCACGAGCAAAGTCTCGTACATCAAGTCTCTTGGAGTCGATGCCGTCTGGCTGTCGCCTATCTATGCCTCGCCACAGAAAGACATGGGATACGATGTCGCCGACTACCGCTCGATCCATCCACCGTATGGGACTGTGGAAAACGTTTTGACTTTGATCAAAGAGCTTCATGCGAATGGAATTCGGATACTGATGGACCTCGTCGTGAACCACACCAGCGACCAACACAGCTGGTTCAAAGAGTCTCGAGCTTCCAAAGACAGCCCGAAGAGAGATTGGTACTTTTGGAGAGATCCGAAGTTTGATGGGCAAGGCAACAGGAAGGAGCCCAACAATTGGAAGTCGATCTTTGGCGGCTCCGCGTGGGCCTGGGATGAAACCACACAGCAGTACTACCTCGCGTTATTCTTGCCCGAGCAACCAGATCTAAACTGGACCAGTGAGGCGATGCGAAATGCCACATACGATGACATGCGCTTCTGGCTCGATCGCGGCGTTGACGGGTGGCGAATCGACAGCATGAATCTGATGTCGAAACATCCCGACCTGCCTGACGGCCGCGTGGTCAATGACGAGCCCTACCAGTCTGGAGCTGAATACTTCGCGTCGGGACCACGCATGCATGAATACATCAAGGAAATGAGAGAAAAAGTTCTGGACCATTACGATGTAATGACGGTCGGCGAACTCGGTTTCACAAAAGACGAGCACTCGGTCATGCAGTATGTGGCAAAAGACCGCCACGAGCTCAACATGCTGTTTACTGGCGACATCGTGGATCTCGATTTCGGGCCGAACGCAAAGTACGAGCAAGGGGGGTTTCATCCCCGAAAGATCCGCAACCTCACCAACCTCTGGCAAGGCGCGATGCCCAAATTTGATGGCTGGAACAGCGTCTACCTCGACAATCACGACAGTGGGCGCTCCCTTTCCCGCTATGCCTCAGATGCTCCTCAATACCGCTCGAAAGCTGCCAAGATGCTGGCCGTCTATCTGCTGACCCTGAGCGGCACACCATTCATGCTTGCAGGCCAGGAGATTGGCATGGCAAATCTCGGTGAAGATTACGGTGCCGACTCTTACATCGATGTCGAGGGGAAGAATCATTACAATGCAGTCCTAGCATCTCGAGGAGGGGATGAGAGTCAGATGGGGGACGTGCTCAAAGAGATGCGTCTCAAGGCGAGAGATCACGGACGGCTGCCCATGCAATGGGACAGTTCAGCCAATGCAGGATTCACTGGCGAGAACGCCACACCCTGGATGACGATCAACAAAGACCACAAGAAGTGGAATGTGGCCGATCAAATCGATGACCCATCAAGTCCTCTATCATTTTGGAAGCAGATGCTGGCTTTGAGGAAGCAGCATACCGATCTTCTTGTGTACGGTTCTTACGACCCTTTGCCAGAATCCCAGACAGGTGAGAATGTGGTAGCGTGGGAGCGGGAATTCGGGCCATCCAAGGCGATTGTCTTCCTGAACTTTGGAGAGACGACGCAGAGGATTGAGGGCTCAAAATGGGAGGGGTTCAAAGTGCTCGTCTCTAATGGAGCAGGCAGGCTTGAAGGTGGCGCGGTCGCGCTCGATGCCTTTGGGGCATTGGTCTTGCGCCGACAGTAAAGCTAGGCAGTAGCTCTCACAATGCTTTGCTCAACGCAGATGCCAAAGAACAACGAAATGGTTCGTTTTGCCTGTTTGAGGTGACTTCTCCGTCGTCAACGACTTTGTGACCATGGAAGCGCTGTGTAGGTGAACGCGTCACTATCGGTCCATTCTGTGCGTATTATATCGCTTCCATCAGCTTCTACAAAGGGACTCGTTTTATGCTCGAATCAGACTTGTTTAATGCGCGCGTGACGGTATACACGGTGACTGTGCCAAGGCTGCGATTCAAGCTGCCCGCCGCGGGCTAAGGGCGCCAGCACCTCATCATCCTCTCTCCCTCCCAGCCCCTCCTACCAGACGCAATGTTTTCTATCATCGACAGTGCAGGTCCATCAGCTGGCAGAGCCAGAAATACCGCCGCTGATCGAGCATGTGACCAATGCAAACAGCGCAAAGTGCGGTGCGACATGGGAAAACCTTGTCGCACATGCTCAGAGAGGTCGTTAGAGTGCACTTTCGACAAAGCGCGGAAGAAACGGGGCCCTGCTGGAAAACGTCTCTCTGTAATGCGTCGCCATCAAGTCGATGGCTCACAGACTGGCGGTCCCGCTTCCTCAAAGGAATCGGAATCCGAAGCAAGCCGTCCAGGCGATGTGTCGCCCTCCTTCCATACGGAAGCCTTCGACTTCGCGCCCCCGTCCACCGCATCTCTGAATAGCTTGATGCTCTCGGAGCATTTGAGCCCTCAGCTCGGTCAGTGGACTTCGGAGACGACCCAACATGACCCCTCCGAACCCGTTTCAAACAATCAAGAAGCAGTCAATTGCCCTGATATCCATTCCAATGCTCCCGCTCGAAGCGTTGGACAATCACAAGCCGGGTCATTACCAGACACGGCCATCACCCCTGCTGAGAGCGAAATCATGTTTCCAAGTCTTCCCGTTTGGTCGCCATCAGATCCCCTTGACACCTTTGCTTCCTTCTCACAGGAGGCACTGACAGTCGCTCCAACCGACGATGTCTGGCCCCGAAATGTGAACGAGGAGTCACTTCTACCTTGGATCAATGTGTACTTCAAGCGGCTGCATCCGACCATGCCATTTCTCAACCGGGGAAATCTGTTCCACGCCATGCTCTTGCGGAAGCATCACACCAACCCGCAATTTGGGGCAATGTTGTTAGGTCTTGCAGCATTCGCGATGACCCAGCCGATCCAAATCCACGAAAGGGCGTCCACTCCTTCTAGGTCTGCACAAGCGCGGATGCTCATGGGCGAGAGTGCCAAGATGAGGGTCGATGTCGCCTTCGGCCAGAATCCTTCCATTGAGATGATACTCACCAGCTTTTTCATGTTTGCATGCCTTTTTGATAGCCAGCAGCACAAGGCCGCGAGACTTCGTCTGAGAGAGGCGATTGACCTGGCCAATTCGCTCGGCTTGCATTCACCGCAGTCGTATGACAACTTGGACGGCGAGACCAAGGAGCAATGGCTGCGAACGTACCTGGTGCTCTCCGTGACTGAGAGGTAATGCGATTCCATCTAATCAGGAGGGAGCGTCACTACCCGCAGAGACCTGACACAGATGCTGACCGGATCTTACCCCAGAGCCTACGCCCTTCAACAGCGCCACTCGATCGACTTTCGAGGCCGACCCGGAATGTACGCTCGCTTCATGCACGACTTTGACGCCGTGCAACGCTCGGAATTTGTCTCCAGCGTTACGTATTCCGAACAATCCGACAGCGTCGCCATGACAGGGTTGCTCTACTTGATGGAAACTTTCGACGCCATCGACGAGCACGTCATTGATTGCTGGAATGGCTACTGCAAAATCAGCGACAACATGTGTGAGTCGTTCGATCGGCGGCGTGCACTGCAGATGTTCCGGGCGCAGGGCATGGCGCGGGAGGCTTGCTTCACCGGAAGCCTCCTTTTTGCACCTGCAGCGAAGACACCGCCGCTGGACCAACTACTCGAAAGCCAGCAGGCGGATATCCGTGTTACGTATTTCTGGCTTTTAAATCGGCTGTGGAACCTTTGCTTCACGCACGGCCTGCTCCGTAATTCCTCGGACCACCCGGAGCTGCAGTATGACTATTCATGCCACATTGCCCGAGACCTGGCGATGTACTGCATGCAAGTCAGCCTCTCTTCGCTGGAGACGCACGGTTTGGGGATGGTAGAAAAGATTTACGATGTTGCAATGGGTGTCCCGGTCGCCCTGAAGTCGGGCACCATTGATATCAACCACAAGCTGCCCTCGAAGCATGATGCTTGGGATGACGCTATCAGCTCGAATGTCCCCTCGAGTGAAGATGACAACCACACGGTGGGCCAAACTTTACAGGGGCTCACACGACTGATTGAAGGCTTTCGCGGTGGAGACCACGCTTACATACAGAGCTGCGTGACGAGCATCAACTCCGCGTGCGCGGAGGTCTCCAACACCGCTACTGCCCTGAGCTAGCGGTCAACTTCCCACCGTGGATCGAATGGTTGAGATGAAAAACGATTGATGAGCCAACTCGGTCGGCTGGCAACCATGACCTGAAATCTGAGCGAGGAGAAATGCGGATTCACCACCTTCGAGGTACGCTGAACGGCAATGGAGGAAACTCTCACACTCAGCAGACGGTCTAAAAGATTTTGAGGAGATGCCTTCGTTACGCCAATCGCTGACCCAAATCCTCCCTCATGAACACTCATCACGCTCAGCATAACTTAACCCATGCCCAAACTCAACCACCGCTTTGGCAGCATCATACGGCACGTCCTCCTCCGCTTGCTCCACTGCCTTCAGCGACCTCGGCAGCTGGAACGGCAACTTGCCCTCCGGCTCCCAAACGCCAAACACCACATCCAGAAACGCCTCCGTACCACTCCCATAATTCGCCACCACCGCTGCCGCAGCGTCGAATATCTCGGGGATAGCAGCAGGACGATCCATCTTGATATCGACAATGCTCGGTACGGCGGCGTAGATGGCCGCTTGGCGCTCCTTCTCCTCGTCCGCGTACTCGAGCGAGCCGCTGTTGTACCCGGACTCGAAGCCACCCGAGCGCGGAAAGGCGGGCGCGTTCATGCGCATCAGGGCCATGTCTGCGTCTTCGGGCTTGTCGACGACGCTGAAGCCGCGCTCTTCGATGTACGATGCGTTGAAGCCTTCGATGTAGAATTTGGTCTCGGGGTCGATTTGTGTCAGCGGGAGCGTGTCGTCGGTGTTGGTCAGCAGCGTGTACGAGCGTCGCTGGGTTTCATTCGCCAGGCGCGTGAAGTAGTCGTTTCCGACGATACGGTCCGCAGCGGCAGCGTCGACGAAGGGGTTGTCGAAGAGGCCGAGGGCGAACTTCTCACGCATGAGACGCGAGACGGAGACGTCGAGGCGCTCTTCGGAAACCACGCCTTCCTCGACGACCTGCACCACGAGCTCCGGTCGGATCTCACCACCAAACTGATCACAGCCGGCGTCCAAGATGCGATGCACGCGTTCGATCTCGGTCGTGTTCTCCAGTCCCCAGGCGCGGGCGGGCATGTACTGGCCCGCGATATATCCGTCGGTCACCAGGCCCCAGTCCGTGACGACGATGCCGTCGAAACCGAGCTGCTCGCGCAGCAGGCCCGTGATGATGGGCTTGTTGAAGGCCATGGCGACTTCCGGGTACTGGGTGCCCATGGGGCGGGAGTAGGCGGGCATGATCTGACGTGTGCCGGCGGCGATGGCGACCTTGAAGGGCTCGAGGTGGTACTCGAAGTTGTTGCCCGGGTAGGTCAGGTTCTTGCCGTACGTGAAGTGGGAGTCTTCGCCGTCTTCAACGGGGCCGCTGCCGAGGAAGTGCTTCGTGACGGTGGAGACAGAGTGTTTGCCGAACTTGGCGCTGTGGAAGCCGTTGAGATAGGGCTCCAGAAGCTCTGATGTGAGGGTGGCGTTCTCGCCCATGGTGCCGTAGATGCGCGCCCATCTCGGCTCGGTGGAGATATCAATCTGGGGGTGCAGCGCCACGCGGAGTCCCACTGCTGTGTACTCCTCTCGGGCGATGTCCGCGAACTTGCCCATCAGCTGCGGGTCACGCAGGGCAGCGAAGCCTAGCGTCTCCGGCCATTGCGAGAAGCTACCGGCCTCGAAGCCGGTACCGACGTTCTCGGTGAAGCTGTGTCTAGGGTCGCTGGAAAGCGAGATTGGAATACCGAGCCGGGTGTCCAGTGCCCGTTGCTGGAGATTGTTGACAAACTTGACCGTCTCTCGAGGATCAGTGACGTCCCCTACGAGGTTGAAGTGGGTCAAGAACAAATCGCCAAGAAGGTAGTCTGTGCTGTTTCCATTGGCGGTGCCGTTGTCAAGAGTGCCATTCGGACCCGATGCAAGTCTCTGTTGAAACCTGTTTGCCTGTTAGCGCAAGGCGGACTTCCGTGACGATGGTATCACGTACATTTGCCCCGCCTTCTCCTCGAGTGTCATGCGCGAGACGAGGTCTTGGACACGCTCGTCGATGCAGTAGGAAGCATCTCGGTACATGGGTTTCGTCCCGTTGTCAGGAGCTAATGATGTCGATGGGGCATGATTGCCGTCGATGGGTGAGCAGAAGTAGCCTGCAGGCGCAAAGGCCAGCACAATAGCATTAGCTCGGAATAACATGGAGACAGAAGTCGACCGCGCAGAAAAGTGAAGGGGAGAATGAAACGGACCGCTGGTCGGACACAACAGAAGCTGGGAATGGAGGTAGTACTTATGCAATCCCACAGCGACCTGCTATCCATCACGTAGACTTCAAGTTCGCGTGCTTGAAGTCGGGAGCATGACTAGCAAGCGCCAAAAGCGGAGGTGTGGACTTACAAAGGTACATGGATCAAGCACTGCGTTCCATCAAAGGCGGGGTGCTAGACAGTAGTGGCTTTCCCGTACTTTGGCTACCGTTGTCAACGGCACTGCCATTCTGTGGGCAGAAGACGTGGTCCGGCCACGCGATGACCGCACGAATACAGCAACGGGCTTTGCAAACGGTCGATGCCGTGAGGGTAAAGTTTAAGCAGTCTCCCGACCTCGACGTCGGTCTCGGGGCGAGACCCTAACGCAGCGAAGTAGTCGAGATCGCAGCGAACAGTCGATTCCCTGCAGACGAGGTTTGTCCGGCAGTCATAGTCGGCAATAGCCAGTAGTGCTCTCGCGTCAAATACCGCCGGGAGCAGACCATCGAGTCCCACAAAGAGCCCGGCTCGAGCGCGGCATGTAGCATGAAGCCAGTGGGCGGCCCGGAGAGGTCTTCTTTGGTGTTGTGATCAGGCTGATCAGGCCTGAAGCAAGGTATGCCTGAGGCATCCCGACACCAGGTTGTCTTGTCTGCAGACTTTGCAATCCCTTACATAGAAATATGCATCCATCAATTAATTGCTCCAATCACAACAGGTTATAAGCCTGGCTACTTCCCTGATAGAAGCTTGATTCACTGTCTACTATATTGATAGGACAGAACATCTCAGACAGAGCAAGGATTGCATTATCACCCCAGGACATCTAGGGACTCCCCAAGACATTTAGGACCCTTACAAACATGTCCAGCTACACCAAGTTAGCCAAGGACAATCAGATCCTCAAGAAAGGAGTAGGATTCTCCTCCTAGAGGAGTATGCTAGAAGGAGCCCTAATCAAGGATTAGTGCCTAGGCCATGTCTTTCATAACATTAAATAGCTACCAGCTGTCCATCCACCAGTTTAGGGGAACTAGGAGCATCTGAAATAGAGTACGTCTGTATCTATTGAAGGGGATGTAGCAGCGTATAGAGCTCCCGTTCCAATCGTTGGATGAGG